>JAGDQP010053532.1:0-13542 GCA_022664845.1 Lepisma saccharinum | reverse complement strand
ACCCTCAGCATCTTGCCTCTGTTTTACTTTCGATTTCTTGTTTTGCGGTGTTATCTTGAAGTTGTTGAAATTCCAGTTTGTCTTTCAAATACATACCCTACTCCGCCCCGTTTTATTCGGAACGAATGGAAATATGATAACATGCTTAAACGCGTTCCATTATTTTGAGACGCTAGCAATTCTCGGGAAAACAATTCCACCTCTCACCTCCCCGAGGGCGGTAAGTGGGATAAACTAAAAAGAAATTCAAGGTAGGTCGTGTTATATAATAAATCGTTTGAAAGCAGTTAATGAAAGATAAATTTTGAACCATCTCTAGAATTGATGGATTGCCTCTATTCAAAAATGGATCGAGCTCAAAATTCGAAAATGATCATTTTATTTTATTTTTCTATTTCTTGCTCGTGCTGAAGAAGTTTAACAGAAGAGTACAAGGTAGCAAAACATTTTTCTAGCAAAGTTATTCTATGTGCTGTCGATTTTCTTAGGCCATAAAATTCTCAAGGCTCCAGCGTCCCAACGAGAAACTGAATCCCTGGAAGATGATGAAAAGAAAATCTTGGAACAGCTCCGGGATCAATGTGTCGCTCCAGTTCAAAATGGCGAGTGATCAAAGTTTGAAAAATGATTTTTTTAAATCTTTCTTTTTTCAGATTGAAAGAGTCGAACAGAAGCGTACGAGTTGATTAGAGGTGGATTCTTTTAAAGCTAAAACAGTTGGTTTCTCAAAATATTGGAATGCAGTTTTCAGCATGTTCTCATATTGCGTTTCGTTCCGAGGGGAGAGATTTTATTGAAGGGATAAAATATCGTGTATCTCGTGCTTTCCCTGAAAACTAGACTAACTTTGCCCTTTGCCAAAGAAGTGCTTTGTCACCTTGTACTCTTCTGTTCTACTCCTTAAGCATGAGCAAAACATACTCACAAAGTGATAATTTTCGAATTTTGATCTGCCATTTTGAATAGGGGAATATATCCATCCCGGAATTGGTCCTTTTTTTATCAACTCCTTTCAAACGATATATTACTCGACCCATTTTCCAATTTGCACTTCTGATGTGACCCCACCTACCCCCGTCGGGAGGACGGGGTCAAAGCTGGATTTTTTTAGTCGAAAATGTTAGTCTGTCCAAATAAGGGAAAATATGTTTCAGTACGTTCTCATATTTACATGCGTTCCGGAGAGAACAGAATGGGGACAGACTTTATAGAAACCCTGTATATATTGGAATTCTGTAACCGATAGCTCATTGTTTGGAAACGAAATGTGAAAAGACTAAGGAAATATTTTAAATTCAGATTCTAGAGCGTCTAGAACCGGAGGATTAGAAATATATTCAAGAAGTTGTCGTCTCTTGAAATGCCGAGAATGTGCAGAATGGCCTTCATCAAAGCTCATTTTTGCACTCTTTCTTTGACAATTCCAAATTAGAAGACCAAGGGCTACAACTGACTACTGCTATTGAATTACTTATGTCAGTAAGCAATTAACTAATGCCAGTTCCAGTTGGAAAGATGGTGGCAGAAAAAGGATGAATCTGACTCAGCAAAAAAATTGACGACTGAAACTTCTGAGTGGAGTGAGGGCAATTCCGCAGGGAGATATAAGCAAAGAATTCAGTCGTTATTCCGCAAACGACATGGATGCTTTAAATGTCTGTCTATTTTTAAGTTGGGGTGTACAAAGGACTTTCTATGCTTATAAAAATATCCTTATAGATAAACGGAGGAGTTTTGTGTAATAGAATCTTGAAAAATATATTTTAATTTACTTTAACAGATCTAATATGTAGTAACAACGAACGGAGCAAGTGTAGAGAACTTTCACACTGAAGATTTCATGATTATGTATAGTTTTCGGAAAAATAGAGAGCTTCTTTGCAGTGTTTACAAGTACTTTGCAGTGTTTACAAGTACTTTGCAGTGTTTACAAGTACTATGCATTTTGCGTGCATATTTTAACAGTTTTTACAGCATAATTGTATGCATATGTTAACTTTTTTTTTCGTGCATATCGATCTGCCATCTACTCATGATGCCCATCCCCCTTCTCTCTCTTTCTAAAGTACGCGTATGAGGAAAGCGGTATCATTATGTACTAATTGGGATCTCTGACGACGAATGTTACCGTTTAATTAACCACTTATAAGAATGTGAATTCCCAGACGTCTCAGATATGAAAATATGCAGATTGCGTCTTTTCTTATTCCTTCTCTCTCAGATATAGCAAGTATAAGACGTGAAAGGCGCTGTAAAGGTCAGAAACGCAGAGATTTCATGTAAAGCTTTTTACATACTCTATATCGTACTCACCGTTCCTTCCCACGCACTAAATTCAAAGAAAAAATGCTAAAAATATAAAAGATGCAAAAAGGAGTATTTATTTATAAGTAGTAGCAAAGAAAAGTTATGTTCTTATGAACGAGAAAGAGTAAAAACACAACTTGACTGCAGTGAGATTTAAACTTGTTACTTTTGGCCAGCGAACCAACGCCTTATTCCCTAGTCTAGATGGCCAACTAAGAGAAAAACGCCCGCGAAAGATAATCTTCAGGTACTTGAGAACAGTGTTTAAATATTTCTTGTATATATTTTATTCCTGGCGTCTTCTGATATGTATTTGTCACTGAGAAAAGTTATGAGGTATTCTCTTGACATTTTTAACAAAACGCGATTAACTTTACAGTAAGACTTCGTTTCTCGATAACCTTCGTGATAACAAATGCCGGAAAACGAACTTGACTAGTAGCCATGAAGCATTGTGAACCACTCTAAAAAGATGAGAAACCGCTCTTTCAAGTTTGAATAAATTACATCCATAAAGCATAGGAATATCATCTAGAAACATAACATTTTCTATCCAAAGAGAGAACGTTTCGTTGAAAACGATTATTTCGATTGAAACTTCTGCTCTAAAAGAGTTGTTTCGCTTTCAGCTCTAAGATGATGAAATATTACGAATTTTCTGTGCAAGAGACACCATTGTAACGTGGAACAGAGCAATATAAAGAGAACACAAACACAACTAGAACAAAATACACAATTGTTACTCATCCAAAATATATGCTGACTGTAGCTTTTGATTTTGCACGTTCACGGGTGATATTTAGTTCAAAAGATTTGCATAGTATGTTCACTATCGGTAGAGAAATCAACATGCACCGCAGTGCATGCAGCCAAGTTCTCCGCGTCACAAAGCGTCAGCACTGCCAGAATCATGTTATACAGGAACAAGAGTTTATGGCGAAATCGGTGATTTCGAGCCCCCGTAAGAAAAAGATGTCAAAGATGAGCTTTCAAAGTTAAGGGCATTTGGCAAATATGTGCTGCAGGTGGGCAAAATTTCATATTCGTGTTGTGGACCCCTGAAATTGCGTATTTTAGGCTGACTCATTCATCATATTATTTAGGGTGTTTGGAATAAGCTAGAAACATGAAATTTGGCATGAATGTGGAGGATGATAAATAGGTAAAGTAAAAATTCTGATAATAATGTTTAGGGATTCAAAATAGCTTCTAAACGTAAAATTTCAAAGAATACACAACCTGAACGGCTGAAGCTAGAAAAACGAAATGAAGTATGAAGGTACGCTAGTAGGTTAAGAAAATATCACAAAATCTTGAAAAAGTTGCCATCTTGGATCCAAAATGTCCGACAAAACGAAATTGCCGTAGAATACACAGCCTAAACAACTGCAGCTAGAGTAACGAAATTTAGTACGACAGTACATCATTATTAGTGGGTTAGGAATATATTACAAAATGTCTCCAAAGACGCCATCTTGGATCCAAAATGGCCGCCAAAATAAAATGTCCATAGAATACACAGCCTAAACGGCTGGAGCTAGAATAACGAAATATGGTATGACGGTACATCAACATTAGTAGCTTACGAAAATATTACAAAGTACCTCCAAAGATGCCATCTTGGAACCAAAATGGCGGACCTCATAAACCATTTTCCTTACTGTTTGATCTAGAGATACGAAATTAGGTGTAAAGGTGTACTATCAAGAGTAGTTTAGGAAATATTACAACATTTTGAAAAAGTCGCCATCTTGGAATCAAAATGGCAGTCCAGAAACCATTTTCCACACCGTTCGAGATAGAGAAATGAAATTTGATATGAAGTTGTACCATCACGAGCAGGTTACAATAAATCGGACAAGCCTCCCCTATGGGGGCACAGCCCTCCGGGGTATGGGGATGATCTACACCATGAAGGCGCAATCCCCCGGAGAGTCTGGTTACGATAAAGGGGACGCAGTTCGCCATGGGTTTCTGAAGGCAGCGCCTCAGCGAAGCAAAGCGAGTATATATATGTTATGCGCGTCACAAAACGTCAGCACTGCCAGAAGCATGTTATACAGGAACAAGAGTTTTTGGCGAAATCGGCGATTTCGAGGCTCCGTAATATAAAAGATGTTAAAGATAGAAATATGAGCTTTCGAAGTTAAGGAGATATGGTAAATATATGCAAGTGTGCAAAATTTGCACATATAAACATAAAATTTGGCGAAGGTGGAGGATGATAAATAAGTAAAGGGAAAAACTTCCATCATTTTCAAAAGTCGTCATCTTGTATTCATAATGGCCGACAAAATAAAATATCCATAGAGTACACAGCCTAAACGGCTGGAGCTAGAAAAACGAAATATAGTATGACGGTACATCATCATTAGTAGCTTACGAAAATATTACAAAGTGCCTCCAAAGATGCCATCTTGGAACCAAAATGGCGGACCCAATAAACCATTTTCTTACCGTTTGAGCTAGAGATACGAAATTGGGCATGAAGGTGTATTATCAAAAGTAGTTTAGGAAAATATTACATTTTGAAAAAGTCGCCATCTTGGATTCAAAATGGCAGCCCAGAAACCATTTTCCACACCGTTCGACATATAGAAATACAGTTTGGTATGGAGGTGTACCATCACGATTAGGTCACGACAATATAAGATAATGTTAAAAGTGTCTCCATCTTTAATCCAACATGGCCGTCCAAAACACATTTTCCAAATCACTGAAGCTAGGGAAACGAAATTTGGCATTAAGATGTACTATCACAAGTAGGTTACAATAAATGGGGCAAACCTCCCCTACGGGGGCACAGCCCTCCGGGGGTATGGGGATGATCTGCACCTTGGAGGTGCAGTTCCCCGGAGAGTCCCGACAGCATGTAAGAGGTGCAGTCCCGACAGCATGTAAGAGGAACACTGGAACTTGGCGCGAGGTGGAAAGGTTCATGATCTTCAAGCCATAAGGCTGGTGGTGTCCCTAAAACCCACCACTCCCAGCACCTCCAACCTAAGTTTCCAAGTCGAACATTATGCGTGCCAAGTTCCAGTGTTCCTCTTACAAGCTGTCGCCAAGGAACTTGGCTCATCCGTCCTCCATTTCACCACTTTTTAAGTCTGAAGAACTCGGTTGAACTTTTTGCACCTATGGTGTTTTTGCTCGGATAATAGTTACTAGAGTATGAAAACAATGAATAGGTACACTCACCAGCATCTTCTAGTTCTTCAATTAACCCTGCGTTACGAAGAGCATTAGGACCACAGGCGACGCCTTGCTTCCTCTATAAAAATATTGCAAAAATGTTATTAATGTTATTAGCCACAGGGATTTATAAATAACTACATTTACAGGAAGTAAATTTACTCGCAAATGATTAACATTTCTTTAAAAACGAAAAATTATGAAATTACAATTAACACATTATTAAAATACGACATTATTACGTGTATAAATTACGTATATAAATCGCGAAGTTGCAAATCAGCGAAACAGGATACTAATAGATCTTTGCAATTCGAATTGTCCAAGTATTACGAATGATTGGTCCGAGGTTGGAAATAGTAGCGGTTGTTGCATGACAGTTGGAAAGCTTTTGACTTGGAAAATGGCTCCATAAATTTTTGTACTTTCTTTTATTTAAGCTAACAGCTGTCGTTCCACCTAAACCTCGTCAAATTATTTAATGATATAATACATTTATATACTAATAATGAATACACACAAAATTAATAAAAATAGAAAAGAGAGAAATGTTAACGAACCCAACATGACAAATACCATGTTTACCCAATACTACAAATAAATGTTAAATTTAAATGTCAATTAATAAAGACAATAGTCCTTGCTTATCATTTAAATATGCACTTAAAAGGGTTTTGAATTCATTAAGGGCTTAGAACATGAAAATGTATTGGGTAAGGAATAGGAAATCGTCGAGTTGTTTGGGTAAGTTTGTACACTTCGCATCAAAAACATTACGACTCGCAATGCTGTACAGTTAGGCCACACAAATTACATCTTCTTATCGTAAAATCATGTTTAGTAAAGAGACTCCTCTCTCTCGCTCCCTCCGTCTCTTCCACGTAACGGAACCCAATAAACAAAATATTTTTTCCTCATATATATGAATTAGTATAGAATAGATGAAATGAAAGAATAAAAGCAAGATGGAACAATGAGCATAAAATGGTGCAAGGAGAAATTTAAACTCACACAATATAAATTGAGACTGTCAGTCAGAGACTGAAAAATAGAGGCAGAGAAAGGGAGAAGAGAGAATAGTTTCTTTCATTTCACCTTGATTTTTTTATTGTGGATATTATGGGCCACTAATTGTCTCAAAGTCGTTGCAAGAAAGACTTGCAATAAACTCAAAACCTTAATGTAGTAATCACATTTCCTGAGTTACTATTGAAGTGGACAGGATGATCCAGCGTTGAAGTTCTACTTCTGAGTATTGAAATCAGTTAAGATGAGCTCAAACCTCCTTCTTAAACAAGCTTTTTCCAGGCAATCGTGAGCAATCGAATAGTAATTTCATTACTAAACATCTACTCTTAAAGAATGTGGAAGCAATACACTGATCTTTTAGAGTGGAAAAGATTCCTCTACTAGCAAACTGCGGTGTCACGATATAGAAAAAATCTATTTACGAACATTGGTTGGGAAAGGCAAGATATAGTCTTTGGGTGTTAAGAACCCATCATTGACCTGAATAATCCACTTTTCTTGTTCTTATTCTTAGAAAGGAAAGCTATAATATTTAGTGAGCAGCTATTGGACAGCGATGTACGGTGTAATGGCTATCATCTTGGATTTTCTTTCTGACGATCTGGGCTCGATTCCCACCCAGGAGTGATTTCTTTCGTATAACATGATGGCTGCAATCAGCCATCTCCGTTTGGAGAACCACGAGACAAGATGCATCACCCGAGAGAATAAGAAAGCAAACAGTGTGTATGTTTTAAACATAATGATTAATCAATATAGTTTTCATGTTTTTCATTGATCTTTCTCTCTCCCTCTCTTCCTTTACGTTCTCTTTTTATGTCTTCGTCTCTTGATCTTCAATCTCTCTTTCTCATCTTTACCTTTTTCCGTTACTTATTGTTTGTCACACAATGTTCGTATATGTGTTCAATTCATTCTATCTCTGCGGGTTATTAAAATCACTAGTTCATTTTCATTAGTGCTGTAATTATTGGAACGTTATGTTTGCAATAGGTGGAATCCACAGTGGCATGTTTGGAATAGATCAATTTTTTAGCCTTTCTTTTGAGTTTGTTTAGAGAGGAGAAATGTTTTCTTGTATTCGTTTGGCACAAAACTAGTTTACATCCAAAAATTTATCAACATACGAAAGGTGTTTTATTCACATTTGAAATGTGAATGTAAGGTTAGCTATGCCCATAAGGAACATGTGAGATTAGCTTTGGCCGTAAGAAACATGCCAATATTGCTTTTGAACATTTTGTAGTTTTCATTTTGCGGGAACTCCATAGTAACGGAGGTTGCAAGCAGACTGTTTTATAGAATTATTTAAAATATTTACAATAACAAATTTCTTGAAAAAAGATTATTACAAAGCTTGGTGGTCTTATAAACATACCTGGCTTTTAAATCCTTAGCTAAAATAGTTTCTGAGTTCTTTGAAAGCGGTCACGGAGGTTACCAAACAAACCATGACAGGATTGGGAGGTACTCCTCTTACATTTCAGACAAACCATGATGCTGTGACTAACTATATTCAAAATCAAAACTGCGAATTTAGAGGTGTTACAGGCGTGATATTTTTTGTGATGCTTCCTGAGATATAAAAGTTATCCCCTGATTTGTAAGGCATACAAGTTTTGTAACTGCCTCCACCAGTACAGTATTTAGTAACGATCTTGGGATATCGTTGTAGGAGACGTATAGGTGGCAGGCTTCATCGTGTGGTTGCCAATATTGATTTCAACTTTTATTTTTACATAAAAATTTGATTGTGTGCTGTAAGTTCAGGGGAAAGAAATATGAATAAAAACTGATAAAGTTTTATTCGGTAAAGAATTTAGATAAAGACTATTAGAAGTGATTCATAAGAACATGGACCCTTATATGACCTGACCGTTTGAGTTACCTAGAGATAGAACTAAATGTAAAGTTAACTAATGGTATGGGCAAACAATAAATACGGAGTTCTTTTGAATAGGTGAGTGGTCTCTTGAGCGTTCCCTTGCCGATGATTACCGAGAGGATTCCCGCCGACCTAGTCTCCTCTGTGAGCGGCTGATTGACGGGTACCGGTCTCGCCAAACGAGGGATCTCCAGTGGGAAAGTGTCCTCTTTCGTCGGAGGATACTCAACTGAGTTGGTATCTCTCTCCGAGAGGTCGAAGAGAGGATTGGGAGGTACTCCTCTTACACTTGGTCTCTCCCGACGTACCGAGAGGAAAAGACCTCTTCATCGAAGTTATTTCCTCTCACCTGATCGTCTCTTGGCTGCAAAGGTTAACGGGTCGTCACGCCGTTTGGAGGAGCAGTATATCATTTTGGGTTAAGAATACTACAATGTTTACAATAAACAATATAATTGTATTTTTACACAATTTTAGAAGTCTTTTTTTTTTTTGCATGTTATTTGAAGAAAAACTTTGTAGCCAAAATCACTTAAGAGTAGCATTTTCTGCGAAATCATCTTGAACAGCCCTTCTTTTTTATTATTATTATTTGTACACGTCTTGTTGGGTTTGCAGGTCTCTAAATATCCACTTTGGATTCTTTTAACAAAACTGTTCTCAAAAGCTGGAAGTTGGTTGTTAAGTTGTTTAATTAAACTTTCAATTGACGAAACCTTTTCACTCCCTTGTAAAAACTCTTCAACTCCTCCGATTTCTTCCATTTAATAATTGGATTAAGGTCTAGATCCATATGTAGTAAAATATTTACATTATATTTACATTTTCATACTTGTTTAAACATGCAGGTTTCTTTAGACTGATCACAACACATGGAAAAGCTTTGGCAACAGATTGTATTGTATTAGGAAAGTAAAGTTCAAATGTTTCTTAAATGCAAACATTATGTGGAGTTTGGCTGACCAATGAAACAAATTTAGGCATGCCAGTGAAAAACTTTGACAAGCTTATTTTTATGTCTGGAAACGAACCGATTTTAAATTCATAGTAGGCATAAGTTATATTCATCAACAAAATATGTCAAATATGCACCTTTCTTTTCCTGTAACTACGTCTTCTATTGATTTTACGTCTCTTTTCCCTGGGACTTGTCTGTTAATATCATCAATTTATCATTGATGTAAATATTAGCAATTCTCTCTTTGAATTCATCTTCTTTCTTCGATAGTTTTCTTTCAAATAATATTTCCTTGCAGGTTTCTTTTGGATGTAAGTTTCTGGTGACAACTGCTTTAATCACTGCACTTTGTTTTCATGTGTTTTTGGTAGTGAACTTATTACTTTTCTCACTACTTTTCCCAAGCTTTGAGGAGCCTTGTAACTTGCTCTTATGAATAATGAAATGAAAAGATAATGAAATAGGACTTTAGAGGAATTGTTTCACTCTTGAGCTTAAAAGGCTTCATGATAGCCGGTATGAATCAAACTTTCAACTACTATTGATAATTTACCGAGTATTTAAGGTAACATGCCAAAACAATAGACTATTTTTTTACTTATAGGCCTAGACTATAATTACCAGTAATGTAGTTTTGATGCATTACTAGGAAGAGCAAATAAATTATTACAATTAATTAGCAAACTCGCGGATACTATCAAACTTAACTTGCACTAACAATAAATTAATAGCAATCAATTTTAATATCACTATAGTGATGGTTTTAAGTTGTCGGATTAACATAGGTTTCAAGTGTTCAGGCCTATGTATAAAGATTAAATTGATTTGCAAAACATCTTACTGTTTAAGGTAACTTTTAATGTAACCTCCGTTACCATAATCCAGTGTAACCTCTGTTACCAATGTAACTCTTCTTGTAATTAGCTAAAAAATATTTAAAAAATATTGTAGTATAACCTAAAACGATATTTGGTTTTGGGCTAGAAATTTCACAACCTAAAAGTGTTTTTAAAGTAAATTATGCTAAGTTTAACTTTTTGGTAACGAAGGTTACACAAATTGCACAATATTTAGCACATCAAATAGCAAAAAAAAAAAAACTTAAACCTTTGCTAAAATTGTGCATAATGTTATAGTTGAGGATTCAAGTTTCAGAACATACAACTGTACACAATGATAAGCTGACTATAACCTGTAAAAAATGTTCAAAAACAACTGATTTAATTGTTGCTTATGAGGAAAGACTTCTAGCAAGATTTGCGCCCCAACGAACAATAAAAACAAACAAAACGAAAGCAATGAAAAAATTATGTCTGCCTTACTATTTGGTTTATTAACTATGTGTTGGAACAAATTATAAATAAAAGCTATTTAATTATTTTTTTAATTTCTTGGTTGATGTTTTCAAGGAATGGCCGTTTGATAGTTTGGACTTGTAATCTTGGCTTTTTCTGTTAAAAATGAAGTAAAAAAATGATCATTCATTCATTTTCTTTTTATATTCGATGTACATTAGTGGTTTGGAATGGAAGGTATGGTATACGGCACCTACTGTTCGTTACAATGTATTCCGAACCACTACGTTCCATGAACACCATAGAATTTGCGACCGAATCACCTGCACGCAAACCATGTGTGCTAACCTTTCGAGCTTATCCTACATGCGTCTCAAATTTCTCCTGTTCTAGTGGATAAGGTCAAAAATCACATTATTCGTTTGCATCATCCGCCCTATTCACCAGATCTCGCTCCGTGCGATTTCTATCTGTTCCCGAAACTGCATTTGGCGATGAAAGGAAAGTGGCACGCATCGATTGAAGCCATTGAGAAGGCGACGACCGCCGTCCTAAAGACCATTCCAATAAAGGACATGGAGAAGTCGTTTGACAACTTGTTGGAGCGTGCAAATATGTGTATCGATGCAGAAGGGGAATATATTGATTAATAAAAATGATTTGTTCCAAAATGTACATTGTTTTTTTGTTTTTTTAAAACGTTCGGTTTATTTTGGAATGGAGGGTGTATATTGATTACAATTACAAAAAGTCGTCTGGTTTGAAATGATCTGCTGTTAGCCAAGCACAATTATAGTTGGCAGGGATTACTGGGAGAAGGTTGCAGACCGATTTGAAACCCCTTTCTGTACTTATTTTAACGGGATGCTTGATTAAAGTGTCTCTTCACCTCACTAGTAGTCGGGGTGCTTATTGAAAGTGAGTCTCCTCGCCTCTCACTAGTCGGGGTGCTTATTTATAGTGAGTTCCCTCGCCTCTCACTATTTCAGAAATGTATATATCCTTAATTGTTATAATTATTAATTTATTGAGAAAACGTTTTACAGTAATGATACTCCGTAAAAAAAGTGTGTGATGCATAAACATTGTTTACACCACACACACCTTATGACGTCAATAACTGTGCTCAAATCGCAAAATGCTGCACAATCTTTGAAACAAAATGTTACGGGATTTTTAAACTCAAGTGTTTTTTCTTCCAAATAACTTCTTTTGTACCACGCATACCTAATAAGATTTGCAAAACTGGGAGAAGAAAACTGATTATGAATCAGTGATTGGATCTTAATTAAATTATTACGGAGATGTAAATTTATGTCTTAGTTGTTCTTGGCTAACTGCAGAGCATTTCAGACCAGACGACGTTTTGTAATTTTAATCACCATATTGGATCCGCCATTTTGAATGTAATTTTGACGTCAGATTCTGAATCAACTGTCCTAACACCTCCCCTGGCAGTATTTTTTCTTCTACATTAAATGATTGTTTTCTGTCTATGCTTGGAGACCACCCCTAACGTTCAAAGGGTGGTTTCTACCCTTAAACCCACACCATTGCCGAAATAAAAAAAATACGTGTCGATTATTTTTCGATATTCTACAAGTATGCAAAGTTTCATTAAAATCGATGAGTTACACTTCCGTAAGTCTCCTTATCAGAAACATAAAAATTTTAAAAGATTACTTAGCAAATACCACGTTATTTCTTACTTGTTCCCATACAATCTATACTTCTGTTAAATAATATAGCGTAATAATTAAATAATCTTAAAAGATAGAATTCAATTTGTACAGTACTTTCTTGGTTTATAAAAGAATGATGTACGAATATCTGAATATGCAGAATGAACGCATATGCTACTGATAGTTTTGGAATATTATAGCTATATTCAAAGAATATGTGTGTAATATATCTGGTTATTTTGGATATTCTCAGAGTATTCCGGAATTTTCAACCCAAAATATCCAGTTAATATTCAAATGTGCATATGGTAGGAGTAGCCTTATTCACTCTCAAATGTTCAGGGATATTTGGGAACAAAACAAATCGAGTAATCCTAAAATATCTTTGTTATGTGGGTAGTTGAAATCGAAAGTTAGACTACTATATTATAAAATGGTAAGTTAAACTATTTAGCCATGTGTAAACCGCCAACTCTAGTACAGTTTTGTTCTGCATTCAATTATAAAAATAAAAGTAAAATTAAGATAGAATTGTTTGAGAAAATAGTGAAACATTACCTGACCTAGATGCAGTGGAACTCCAAGTACACCAACTGCTAAAGGTCTACTACACTTACAATTTGGTGCACTGCAATGTACTTGTCTTATATTAATGCTGCTTCTCAAACTTCTTTGCACTGTAGATCGTAATAAGCGCAGCATCTTAAAGTCCAGAGTAGTGAAGATTTGAAGTAGGAGATAAAAGAAGTATAATATAACTTGTTATCGTTTATGCTTGAGAAATTATGTCATCCCCAATTTACATTCCGAAGGCCCCTAAAACAAACAATTCATAAGCATGTTAAATATAATATCACATTGGAGTTTCCAGTGTAATTAAGTTAATTGACAGAATAAGTGATTACTAAAGTATTGAAAGTTTGATTCTGAAAACGATCGAATATCGACAGTTAAAATATTCAACACGTTTAATACAATGACTATTTTCTAATTTTGTGGTATCCAGTATTAAACACTTATTAGATGGAAATGAAGTTCGACTTTTTGGGTTTCTTTTAACTAGTGTATTTTATTTAAACTTACCACTGAAACGTCGCAATTCTCTTGATGACTGCGAAAAGGTCTGACTAAATTTTCTTTTGTTCTTTTTGTTCAATTACGCGGCTCGTAATTTTCCATATGAACTGACGATAG
>JAGDQP010053531.1:0-13542 GCA_022664845.1 Lepisma saccharinum | reverse complement strand
TAGTATATGGAAGGGAACACATCTTCTATACGAATTTATAGAACTTGGAGGGTTTCTAGAGGTAGTTATTATTATTTGCAGAATATATGCAGTGTAGTTATCTCAACAACAACATAGAAAAATGAGAAACTACTTGAAACGTACAAACCTTGAAATTTATTAAGGATTTTTGATGATGATTTTGATGATGATCACTATAGTAACATTTAATTTAAATGTGTGTAAGATAATTACATATTTTGTTTATATTATATTATGTATATTTTTCTTCTCTATTTATAATTGCTGTCAATAGATGGCAGCACTTTTTCTTGGCTTAAAGGATTTTGTAGAGAATGTTATATGAAATTGCAGTCTTGCATATAGTCCATTCTATAGAGAAAATATTTGACCAAACCTACGAAAAATTAGAGAATAACTTCCTTTTATTCCATAGAACCATATTCTAAAGGATCCCGCATGTCCGGCGTTTGCGTCATTAAATAAGGCTGCCAAGTCAAATATGGCTGACGCTGTATAATGTCAAAGGATCATAAAAGGGAAAATGGTGACATTGCGTTGTAATAAAGTACAAGTATAAAAAACCCTTCAGGGTAGAGACAAGAGTGGCGCAAGAATTCTACTCACAAAAAAAGTGATATCCATTTTGCGAGTTACTTTCTTTGTGTCACTATGGCGGAAGGATATTAAATATCCTAATTTTATTACAGAGGAAACAAAATAAATCTCCTTTGTAATCTCCCCGCAATTGACCCCCCAAATCCACAGTACCAACCACTTTGCGCTAAACCAAAAAGACACAGAATGACGGAGACCCTTGCCTATCATTTGTGAAAATTCTGTGATTGGGCATAAACATGTCATAACGTTTGAACTTCTTCACCGAGTTTGACGCGTGATACACCATTTGAAAGGTATTGAAGCGTAGATTACGATTCCGCAAGCTTCGGCCGCATGTGATAAGTGCTATCACCAGAAACGTGAAATTCTGACTTTTTGCAAACCGTCCTAGGGGTCACAGTGAGGTTCTACCAATCCAATTTTCTTCTGTGTATTAGTATGGGAAAGGGCTTTCAAGTGCAACTTCAAGCATCAAAATTTGACTTATTGTTTGCTAGATCCAAAATTAGCTTCATATATGTGAGTGCCGCTAACAGACTCGTTGCTTAGCGTCACTCGAAGAACTACCGTTTTTCGTGATAGGAGAAAGGGTTGAAGTCTATCGCATAGGATGAAGTCGATCATAACTAAATGGCTGCGATTTTACATGTCTACCTTTAGAGGTTACGTGAAACACGAAGGAACTAGCATTTTTAGTCTTTTATTAAACTTCATTTGTTAGGGTGAAACATTGTAAGCTAATTTTGACCCACTTCCACATATCCGATTCACTTGAAACTTTGCACACGTACGTAGTTCTGATACCAATATAATATTGTAATATTTGAGATCTGTTTTTGTGTCCCACAAGTCAACTTTGCTAACTTTTTCAAAAATTCAATTTTTCAAGTTGCTTTCAAACGATTTGGACGTTTCCGCGCCAAACTTGGTAGAGTAATAAATTGATATAATAGGAAAATAATGTAATGGTTTTCGTTATTAAGTGCGCAAATTTTCAGTGTTGCCAACCTATGATAAAATTCAACTTACACAAATTTAATTATTTATATTCTTATATCTCCGGAATTATCTATGTGAGATATTTTCGCTTTTTGTTTCAAAACTCTTATGTGGCGTTGCGTTTCGGGCTACTGTAGTGATTTTTATTTGCTTCAGGTTTATTGCTTAGTTATCGCTGCCTTGCTTATGTTAGCTCTTCATGAAGCTTAATGCATTCTTAATCAAACCAAGGTTTGTTTTCCTGTCGATACATCTCACCTACATGTTCTTTTGCTGCGCCATTGACAGTGTCACTAATCACCTACTAAATCAGATTCACTGTAACATGTGGCAACACGAAATAGATGAATGTTACTCCGCTTTATGAAGAAATAAATATTGAAAATTAACGTTTTGTTGTATTTACTCTTAAATGTGGATATAGTGTAAACCCTTCAGCAGAAAGATTGGTAACTTTAACTTCATTTTAAAGTTTAGCGTTTGCTTTGAAATAGCTAATTAGTTTGTCACTGAGCGCCCTGTCATTTTGAGTGTTTATATTGCTTTTACACCGTGAATAGTAAACAGTTCACTGGTGGGCCGAGGACGACAAGGATTGCATTGGTGGAAACAGGGATTAAGTTGGGTATTAATCTTTAAACGTACGTACCTCTACTTTTTTCAAGAGACATTTTAGGTAGTAAAGCCAACATGTTAATGGTTAACCTCTCTCGCAGTAAAATCCTAGATATAAATATCACTCCTAAAGGCATTAGCACCAACCGACTTTGTAGCTAAGTGGCAGACGTGGACTGGCGGCCATGTCGTTCGGTCATGTCATTGTGAGCTCTTCCAGAGTGAGTGTTTTGGTTGGAGTGAGTGTAGGGGAGTTGATTTTTCTACTTAATATAGTTACTCAGTTTGCATTGAATAATATGGCTTCGAATTTAAATACCCAAATTACGAGAGTTAACACGATCCGCATAGACCTTCAAGGTTTATTACGAAGCTTAGATTAGAAAACTTGCATGATGCCATTCGACTCGACCTAGGTTTACAGCCAGAGGAAGTACTTTCACTTGAGGCTGGCAACTATTACAAACAGACCTACATCAAATGTTTAAATTATATTATTGTTGACCGTGCATTGGAGAGATGTAGCGGAAATCTAGTGTATAACACCGACTTCAAAAGAATTAACTTGCCAGTGTCCATAGAAGTTCAAGAAACGGCTGTTGTGGAAATCTGGATTGTCCCCTTGGACCTGTACCACGCGAGGAAAAGAAAAAATCTGACATTGTGATTAATCAGGTATCAAGTCCGCTTCGAGTGCGCTCCGACTTGCGCAACAAAAAATAAACAAAACTCTTTGTAGTGGTAGATTAACCCGTTCTTATACGGTTGGTACTGCCTGGGATGATAACGACGAGTTGGCGGGAGTGCAAAGTGCTTAATTTTGACAACTATCTAGTAGTGTTTTTACATTATGGTTCTTTTTAGTTCAGGTATGTACTTTTTCCACGTTTTTCCATCATAGGAGGGTAAAGATAAGTGGGTTAAAAATTTTGACTATGTTTTTGGTGTTCGCTCTACTTATGGCAGGGTGGGTAGGTAACAGGCTGGGGGTATGTACTTTCAATATTTCTCATGCTCGCCATCCTGTCAAGGATTCCAACCTGGCCTGGTGTTTAAAAAGCTACATTCAGATCGCTGCATTAAAATAATATGGTGAACAAGAATGGCATGTTCCTTCATACAATACAATATTAAATTATTATTATCTCTCTCATATTGGTACTTGCATCCTGGTTCGCCAGGATCTTGAGTTCAGCAACAAGTTTTTGCATCCTAGTATACGATTAATTTCCATTACTATTCAGGATATCGCGATTATTTGCCGCTACCCCCAAAGTGGTACTCACCAAAATGCAACACCTTTTTGTTCACTGTCCTTGCGACAGAAATTCATAAACTTAATATCGTATTATTACCTAGCGGATTTAAATATACCCCAATTGTGCAAGATAACTCTAGTGGCAAAACCATTAGTGTGGTTCTACATAATCTTCACAGGGAATTTCAACTTACGGACGTATGGACGACGATGTTTCCGAACCAAGTGGGAGCCACCTATTTCTACCAGTAGGGCTACTCGCGGCTAGACGTCAACTATATCTAACATCTTTCTCGGCAATACTTACAGTGTGTTCAACTTGAACGTTTAATATTCACAGATCACCTTTTGATATTTGCAATAATTAAGTGTGATGTCACCTTACACGTAACAACATCGTCCTATTGGAAGCGCAACGAATCTGTGTGCGAGGACCCAAATTATGTTTTGTTGATTAGAAACTTATGGAAACAGGATGTCTTGAAGTCTCAATACAGGTTTAACTTACAAAAGTGGTGGTGGTATTTTAATAAAAATGTTAAATTCGATACAATACACTTTTATGAAAAGTTGCAGGCTGTCACACTGTTGCATGGCATATCACTTAACACTGTCAGTCTCAAGGCTTTAGTTTAGGCTGATGACGCGCTATCTTTTGCGCAATATAAAAGGGAATTAGACATGATTCTAGAACGACTATATTTGTATGGTTAGATTTCCAACATTCATATTAATAAAATATACCCAGTTGCTTGTTGAGAACCCCAATACGAAAATGACTTTTGGAGTGTGTGGAGAGGTTAAGGATTCTCTTAAATATATGGGCGTATGATGGAGTAATAATATATACATAACGAGGGCTTTCAATGCTCAACATGGGTAACGGTGCCTTAGTTGATAGAGTGCTCACCACTGGCGCTTTTGTTCAAACCCTGGTCGTGCCATGTGGGCTTTGTGGTGGACAAACATCCTGTACGTGATTTTTCTCGTGGTGCTCCCGTTTCCTCCCACTTTCTTCATTCTACCAATTCATCCCATCACTATCCATACGTCCTGAGCCATAGTTGCCTAAATTCCTTAAAATAAATTCCAAATTATCAACATCTAATCCTGAAAGTTTTAGAAGCAATCAATAAATTCAAATATTGTTTCTCAGTATTATTTACTAGAGTACGCTATGTTCATATTTACATCTTGAGTCAGTGTACCCACATAATACAACTCTTTCCTTTATTTAAAAAAAACATACGGCACCATTGATAAGAATATATATCGTTACTTATGGTTTAACTATCCTCTTCGCACACACAGGAGAACATGCCAACTGTCACTTACGGATGGGGGTATCCAATTAAAAATTCTGCAGATACATGGAGAGGCACTATTGCTGCACAGGTCTATTGAGTTAATTTGTGAATACCTTGAAGAATACAACCTAGCCGAACTACGAAATGTGCCACACATTCATAACTTGTTATATGAAGTAATTCACGATATTTCGCCCACTAATCAGGTTTTATGCCAAAGAAATATAATTATTACTGTTACGCATAGGCATTTCGCAAATTTACAGAAAGTAAAACGTTCAACGTTGATCGTTCAATCAAAAACTGGCTCAGCAGCATTCACTTTTTGGACGAACCTTGTCTCTCCTATTTTTACAGAGTTCATATCAATTTCATTATTAATATTATATCTATTATTATTCAAGTTAGTTGAAATTTCGAACCTATTTGAGATTTGCAGTTAGTGATCAGATTTTACCCTTCCAAAATCTAAATGTTTCACTTCCAATTTTTTAGGTGTTTTGATGTTTTCCTGTTTGCAAAGCGCAACTTTCCTCTCAATTTTGTGATCACTAGCTGATAGACAGTGCCACCTTCTGCTCCTCTGTACGTCTTTACGTCAATTATTTCTATATATCTTAATCTGTCTACTAATACGTCATCAATCTGGTTGTGCAGTTTGCCACCTTGAGATATACATGCATATTTTCTATGAAAGTACGTGCTCTATACTATTAAGTTGCTAGATCTCGAGAGTTATCAGTTTTATTAAACCTTTGTTTTTGATACCTTCATGAAGACTTGATTTGGCTGCGGCAATTGCTATACTCTAGAATTTAATTTTATTTATGACCTTTACGCATCTAAGGCTCAGGCTGGGATAGGGACGGGAAAGGATTCGGGAAGGTGCAGGCCAGGACCTGTGTTGAAGGTACCATCCCATCATTTGCTTGATATGACTGAGAAAAAAACTGGAAAAACGTAAGTCAGGATGACTGCCACTGGGATCAAACCTTGGACCTCCAGAAAGCTACGCGAACGTTCTGCCACTGAGCTACGGCGGCTAGATTTGGACTGTTCTTAATGAGGGATCATGTTGTATAATTGTGTTCCTACCATTACCAACGTACTTTTGGGTCGCATTAATTACCACAAGGAAAATGTCATTTTTTCTCACGGAAACTATTTATACTGTCTGATATTAACTTAATGTGTTTAAGACATCTAAATTTTCTGCTATTTTATTACAATGTTTATAAGCACAGTGTTGCCAACTATATCTATATAGTTGTGTACGTAAGAATTTTTTATTTTTGTCAGTAACTATGGCATATTTCTTATACTTGTCTTTATAAAAAAATACAATAGATAAGATCAAAAGCATCTTAGTGCAGTATAGTACAAAGTATATGCACGAAGGCATCTTCATACTACATTACATTAGATACCACATATAATACCGTATTTTATATATAGCCTAACAATTTACAATACTCTGTAAATAGCCACTTACTACTAAAAATGGTGTGTGAGAGGGGAAGGGGGGTTCCGAGACCCACAGCGCATTATTTAAATTATAATTGGAACAAGACAAGCATTACAAATAAAGTAAGTACGTTGTATCACCAAGGCTGAAGGCTGACAATATCAATATTTTTCAGATTTTTGTCGAACTGGAATTGTTAAAAAAATTAAAGAATAAATTTGTGGGGCTCAGTTCCCCCTCTACTAATGCTAGGGTTTAAGTTTATGGTTTCACCGCTAGATGCCGCTACAGTATTTTGAAATATAAGTCTATTAGGACTGGAAATCGTTAAGCATAATACGGCCCAGGATTAGTTATTCTTTAGAAAATTTTGTGGAACATAGTTTGTGAGTTACAATACCTTTCTCTGGAGCTTAAATCATGAATTTGTATTATGCAAAGAACTTCTCGCGAGCGTAATTAGAGGAAACGCCTTTTTATTTGGCTGGAAAAGCGTTGTTAACAAAGTATTTTCTAGTGCACTTAGTTCTTCGTTTTGTAGACTATTGTTAATTTGAGAATTTTTTTAATTAACAGAAAATAAGTTTCATAGAATTTTTAAATACACAAATCTAGTTTCGTGCATCAGTTGATACAATACCGGTATTTCGCACGGTGCATGAAAACAAGAGCTCTGATCGGTAATAGGTAGATACATGGGCTCGAGCACCATTCTAACCATAGAGTTATAAAACATCACTAGAGGCAGAACTGGCGCCACCGTCTACGTGGGTTTTAATTTCCAGCGTGGCGCAAGTTGAACATTCAACTGTTTCTCTGTTTGGCAGGAATGAAACTGCGATCCGTGCGCTGCGTGGTATTATATCATTTGTGTACGTCACGCACGATCTTTCTTTGAAGAAAAACAATTAACAATTCGCATTAGAGTTCACCTTAGTTAAGTTCAACTCGCAAGATACAAACAATTCCTAATTAAATGTTGTGTTTAACATAAAAATCACTTATATAAAACGTTCTTGATAAATATTATTTTTGTTCTCAATGCATTTTTCTCTTAAATTTTGAATTTTATTTATGGCCTTTAGACATCTAATACTCAGGGGGGATAGGGGAGGGGAAAGGATTGGGGAAGCTGTTGGCCAGGGCCTAGGTTGAAGATGCCATCCCCGTTTTAATTTGTTAAATAAAACAGTACAATGTTGATACTTAAGGCCACATAACTTATTAAAAAGAAACATTAGAGATACATTTAAAGTTATTATACAGCATTAGGGATACAACGCAAGTGACATGAATATTACACTCACAAAATACTAATGCTGTAATTTATGCAAACAAAGGTTTATTTGCATAAATTTACAAAGAAAATTATAAAATTGAAAACAGGTTAAGGGCAACGCTCGTAGAACTTACACTAGTAGTCGGCAATTTTCACATAAATATCATTGAAACAAGACGTACGTATGTCATTAAAATGTATATAAAAATTCTCTCTAGTTTTCGGATAGCTTTAACTTGATATTTAAGTTCTACCAGCTATCAAAAGTGACATTATATAGTGACATTATAAAGTGATTACATTATAATTACAGCTCTTAGCAGGTAATTACATACGCATTTTCCCAACCCCTTCCCAGCACAGAGGCTATAGGTATAGAATACATATTTTCGCCTACACATATTTAACATACCAGAGATTTCACAGAATTTAACCCCACATAAAACAACAGTGCACAATAGCCGAGATTCCATAAAAGGGTACGAAGCCCTTTCTCAACCCTAAAAAACATTACTTATTATAGGACAGATTACACAGAATTTAACCCCACATAGTACAGCAGTGCTAGGAAGCCTTTTCAGTCCTATTTAATATAGCAGCTATTAAACAGGGATATATGTTATTTAACTTAGCACAGCACCAATTACAGCAGTTTCTATACCACGCAGTACACCAAAGGGTACGAAGTTCGAAGCCAAAAGCTACAGAGGCAATGGCCCATCCCCTATTTTATATAGCAGAGATTACACAGGAATATATGAAAGTGCACAATGCACCAAAGGCTACGGACCTCTATTTAACGTAGCAGAGATCACACAGGATTTAACCTAATCACACTAGTACACAATAGCAAAAATTCTATAAAAAGTTTAAAGCTCTTTTTCACTACTTAACATAGCACACATTACAGAGGCTCAGTTTCCAACACACGACATAAGCGAAATATATGCTAGTTAACCTAATAAAATAACATGGAATAGGAGACTACCCAACAGACCATAGCGGCGATTACATGTCCTCCAGGCTAGCTACGACTCAGTTTCTATACCTTACAACCAATGGTCAATAGCAAACGGACACTACTAGGGCCCAAGTCAAAATATTTAAGTGAATATATCTCCTAAACGACAAAACATATTGGAATTTTCTTTTTACACTTGGTATGAGGACATCGTAATAATATATGAGAAAAAAGTGGTGACCTCGAAGTAAAAGGTCAAATATTTAACCGTGTATATTTCGTAAACGGCGAGACATAATGAGATTGTTTTCACATTTGGTATGAGGAGATCGAATAGTATATGCTAACCTCGAGGTAAAAGGTCAAATATTTAACTGTGTATATATCGTAAACGGCGAGACATATTGAGACTATTTTCTAAGTGATATGTATTTTGGTGTGCTAATGTCAAATCTGAAGTCAGTTTGCTAACTTCACCCTACGTGGCCGTAGAGTGATGAAACTTATAAATACATTTTATTTTAGTCGCTGGAATGTTAAATATGAAAACTCCATGTTTATACCTGTTGCCGCTTACGAGATATGATGGTTCGAATTTTGCTCGCAGAATGATGTTATGAAAACTCAGATTATGTTCTTTGGCTTCGTGATGCCGAATGTGAAATTTGCTTCTCTCTACCATATAAGTGTTCCAAGATAATGCGGTTCGAATTTTGTCGAATTTTGACATTTTAGCCACAGAGATAAGAAACTCGCAGATTATATGTTATTTCTGTCGGTAATGACGAATTTGAAACCAACTTCATTCTCCCTATTATTGCTTCCAAAATATAGTGGTTCGAATTTTCGAATTTAGATGCAGAATTGAGAAGCTCACAACTTATATGTTATTCGTGTCTGTGATGCAGAATGCGTAATTTGCTTCTCTCTAACTATTGTCGCTTCCAAGATATGGCGATTTGAATTTGTGGAATTTTGACATTTTAGACGCAGAGTTGAGAAACTCGCAGATCATATGTTATTTGGGTCGGTGATGCAGAATGTGAAATTTTCTTCTCTCTACCACCTACCATTTCCAAAATATGCCTGTTCAAATTTTGTTCTTTTGGGTACAGAACTATGAAACTCGTAAATTATATGTTATTCGGGTCGGTGAAGCCGAATGCAAAATTTTCTTCTCTCTTCCACAAGATATAGTGGTTCAAATTGAGATACTCGCAGTATCCCGGTTGGTGAAATTTTGCTTCAGTTTTTATCAACATAGCAGCAAAAAGGTACTTGTCCGCCAAAAACAGTTTCCAGCAATATGCAAGAAACCTCTACAGAAATTGTATGATTACATGACCTCATTCTTATGGTTATACCAAATTGTAACCCAGAAAAAATACACATTTACATAGACGGTTCAAAAGTATTTCGAATTTACTTACAATTATTTCAATTTTAAGTATGGACATGTTTCCTTCTGCTTGGACAACTTGGATGTATACCTTTTTGCGCGAACAGAAGGGGGCATGTAGATTTTTGCTGAAACCAAAAGTTAACTATTGGATCTAAACTAAACTCATCTAACCAAACCTAGTTTCAAGTCACTTAAAATTAGGTCTGGTTAGATAAGTTTTAAAGAAAGATAGATCTGTTAGAAAATTGGAATTGTTTTTTTTTTTATCAGAAAGAGAGTTGGCAGACGGTCCAAACTTATTGCTAAAAAGAAATTTATTTAGTTTACAAAACATTGTTGTGAAACATATTTGTTTGTATAGTAGTAACTACTATACCCAGAGTTCCTCCACAAAGTGTTCATATATGAAGTCCACAGTCATCATCCTCTAAATACTCACACGTAATATTTTCATCTTCAGCCTCTTCATTTGTTTCCACTCCGGTCGGTAGAATATTCTTGTAAAGGGAAAACTGCTCATCATCTTCCCAGTCGTTACCATACAGTTTGGACAGAAGTGATTCAATGTCTTTTTTCTTTCCCATTGTTAATGGATGTCCTAGGGTAGCTCCTGAAAAGGTTCTCTAAAAATCCTCGGAGAAGGCCACCCACGTTTGTTAAGCTTAATGGGTTTTTCATTTTCATACTCAAACATGAAATGTTGCAGTGCCTTCACTTTTACCACTTTCGTTGTCCGGTTTGTGTTTTTCATTCGTTCATCTTCCTTTGTGATGATTATTCTGTGTTTAAGGCTAATCATATCAACATTAATGAATTGCTGGGACAAGAATTTAGTGTTTTTAAGATGCCAATCACTACCCAGTTTTCGGACCTTGCCAACAGCTTCATATTCTTGGTCATATTCTTCTTCGGTTGTTATTATCTGTTTCTGTCTCAGCCTCTTTTCCACTCGCCCGAAAACGCGGTCTGCGGCAAAAAACTATGCCCCCTTACGGGGAACGTTAACACTATTTCTGTTAAATCAGTTTTTGCAGTTCCCAAATAGAAGGGCGTGAACAACAATATTGTTTTTGTTTTGGGCTCCGCACCCATCACAGAAGAAGCATAACCGCTTTACCGATGAACGATTTGCTGCTTGAAAGTAATGGAGAACGGCGGAAGAAACATCTGTTGCTCCTCGACAAGCCTGGTCTTCAGTCCATGTATAAAACACAGGATTTACTGATGATACATCAGTAACACAATTACCGTAAATAAAATCTTTCTTGAATCGAAGCCTTAGGTAACGGCTGTAACTGTTGTAGGTCAAAGCAGAGTACTACTTGGTTTTCACGTTCTTTTTCAGTAGCTCATAAAAGGCTTTATCCCTATTCTTATGCACTACTTTCTGTAGCATTATCTCATGGATTTGGGCAACGTTCGTTTCCGGAGAAATTCTATTTTTTTTTCATCTGTATATCTAGTCTATTGCATAAACTGCAAATGTCTGATGCAGGTGACCGGAACCCAATATTAAATTTAAAAAATCTGCGGAACATTTTCTTCTTCATTGTCAGCTGTGGGTTCACTGTTATTATACACTTTGTACAGTTTGTTTATGTTCCATTCACTGTCTAAGTAAATACGTT
Organism: Lepisma saccharinum; assembly: GCA_022664845.1. Classification (NCBI taxonomy): domain Eukaryota; kingdom Metazoa; phylum Arthropoda; class Insecta; order Zygentoma; family Lepismatidae; genus Lepisma; species Lepisma saccharinum. Next base: position 2,007 of record JAGDQP010053531.1, on the reverse strand, counting down.
TAGACTTCTTTCTGTTCTAGTGTCTCTCACGACCTCGTAGCTGTTTGATGAACTTACGTACAGCGTTCTGCTTAGCGATGGATTTTTTACGTACTCTGTCCCCTCCACGATTTTTTTCTAGGTTTCCCCCCTCAAATATCTTATCTGCTATATTCTGCAACCTTTTGGTTTTCGTGCGTGTTACGTGCATGAACAACTTCTTACAAATTGGAATCATTCTGTTATCAGTCTTCCTTAGAGTGTAGTTTACATTGCACTTATGAGTTTTTGCTTTAGAAGACCCAGTCCTTGGTCTATACCTTTTTATATTCGTTAGATGCATCATTGATGCAATTTTAGTGTCTTGAACATATTAATCCGCTTTCTCAAACAAAACCTTTCTAATTTTTAGTGCATCGTTTGGACGTAACCGAATACATTTTAGTCGCTTATTATTATGAGTACATGGGATAAAAGAATTCGAGCCGATAGGTGCACCGTGTAGTTTTATCTTCGTTTGCTGTCTCGCCGTCATGGGTTATTTCCTTTTTCGTGACGCCACATTTAACTTTCCACATTCTTCTTCTTCCATTACAGGCTAATATGCGAATAATATAAAGTAAATTTCGCAATACTTCAGAATACAGCAGACTACTATTTACAAGCAGCGTCACCTCACACACAACAGCATGGAAACTAATGTTGCATTATTGGACAGTCACGTGTCAGCTAACTTACCTTGCTATTGGTTAGTTGGACATATACCTCTATGCTTCAAATTCACTGATGGACGTGTACCGTTCTGCTCCAAACTGCAATCATGCAGTAGCAAAAATATAGGGACAGGTATTTTTCTGGTTCGAACTGTGTCTTTTATTCGATAGATATGAAGACAGAAAATGATATCCAACTGCAATCTCAATTTCGAATTTTTTGTGACATCTACCCTTTTGAATGGCACCTCCTCACATGGGCTTCCACCTTAGTCTACACTCGTCTCGTGCAAGGGACTATTATCATTGCACAAAACCTTGAATGCATTTATTATTTCGTAGCTGTCACTACGTTACAGGAAAGCGAGGTAATTGTAAAAATTACTATATTCACAAGACCCGCAGAACTCATGTAAGAAATTACACACAAGAAATAATATTTTTCTTTCTTCTTTGACGCCAAGTACACGTACGGTACAGCCTCTCAGCGCTATTTTATATATCATAACGAAAATTACAAACCGATGTGGTGTCGGAATAGGTATTAAATTTGAAACTCCACGCTATTTCCACAGATTGTACTTTAATAACCATCTCTTATGATCCAGTCGTTATGGATTTAGTATATATTTTCATTTCACAAATTGCGGTTTCCGCAATTATTCGTTGAATGGTAGCCTTGACGATAATGTCGGTCGAATATTGAATTACACTCGGAGAACATTGCTTGCACTGGCATTGCACTACCAAAATATGGCGGTTCAGTCCCAGAACTATGAAACTCGCAAATTATATGTTGTTTGGGTCGATGTCGCTTGCAAGATTTGGCGGTTTGAATTGAGAAACTCGCAGATTGTGTTGGTGATGTTTGCTTCACGTTTTCCCGACATAGCAGAGATTCCATCTTAGTCTACACTCGTCTCTAGTCAAATGCACAAAACCTTGAATGCGTCGTAACTATTACCAGGGCTGCACCGTACAGTGACTAGTAATATTATACAAAATAATGGCTTGAGAGACGTTTTCAAGCTGCATTTCGGTGAATAGCTAAATAAAACATACGAAACGTCTTTCGAGCCATGTGCTTTTTGCCATTAAAGTGCCACTTCGAAGGGTCATATTTAGCATGTAATTCAATAATATTATATCGTAGAAAAAAAATCAATTGGGGAATATATTGGGTAAAAATTGACAAATGTGAATACATTGTTTATGTATATAAGCAGCCAAAATAGTCTAATTAAAAACCCGTATTTTCGAGGTGTTATTGAAATTCGAAAATAGTCGAATAATGCCATATTGGAGAGATCTTTCT
>JAGDQP010053530.1:1363-13542 GCA_022664845.1 Lepisma saccharinum | reverse complement strand
TAGCTTTTAGGCATATTTCTCTTGCATATTGCGTATATCTCTGACCTGGGTCAAGGTTTCTGGCACTCAGAAATATTTAAAAGAGGTAGAAACAACAAATATTTTTTAAACTGTTCAATGCGGCTAGACAATTAAAAAAAGATGAACTAAAGTGATGTAGTTAGTTATCAAATTTAATCACAAATCTTTGGATTTCTCACATAGGGAAAGGGGAATGTAAAGGTTCACATAGTATTCCATAGTTTTTTATGTTACCAACAAATGAAAATATTTTTTTTTTTATTTTTCTACAACAGTGGCCTACTACTAATGTTTCCTGTCAAAAATGTGGTAATTCCTTCCATCTAAACAACAGTGACGACTGCATTGACGAGTATATAGGAAAGCTATTCTCTCTCTTAATAAGACGTCCTTTCAGTGTAAAATTCAGTGTCGTGGAAAATGATTAATCCGTTACAAATGGCAGTTCTCATACTAATCTACGAGATCTAATGGAACTTCACACAGTGGTATATAGGCCTAGTGGATGAATATTGATATGATATCTATGAAAAGTAGTAGACTGAATTTAACGTATTTAATGAAATCCTTACTAATTCCATAGATACTAATTCCAATATTGATATTCGTTATTCGTGCATAAGTAATACTACACTCACTTCGTTCCTTTTCATGCGCACACGGATCACAGTTCCGATTCACTGCCTTAAGTACGTATCAGTGATTTGAATCTGTGATGTACCGGTACAGATTCAAATCACCAGTACTTGGAGCAGTGAATGGGAACTATTTAAAACCAATTATTTTGAAAGATAAGTTATTAATCTAATAATGACACTTTAATTGATAATGTTAATGGTACATAAGATGTTTAAATTAATCTAATCCAACACAACGCAAAAATAAATCAATAGTCATTTATGCCAAATTTAAGAAGATTGATTTATTGAATCAGTGAAGACAATGAGTAAATGGATACCAATATGGCTCTATTACAATTTAGTGTGTACACGGTTCATTTGATTCAGTTTCATAGCTCCTGTTCCTACTGGCAATTAAGGGATTCGTTCAATAAATGTTGCTATGAAACAGGTACAGAGCAATCATTAAATCGTATAAATCTTGCAACATTTAATAAATATATTAGATTTAATAAATAATGCAGATTTAATAAATATATGACAGTAAATTTAATTAATTTAGTTTAAAATTCAATAATATGACTAGGCTCCGTTAAATGTCAATACGAACAGGAGTTATGAAACTGAATCAAATGAACCATGTACGCGCTACATTGTAATAGAGCCTTACTTTTAAACTTCTTGTGCACCATGACATTACATTACCATGATTCCGATTCATGAACCTGTGACTTATTTTATTCGAGAAAATAACGCCCGACGAGAGCTAAAGTAATACTAAAAGCTATAATCCCTTGTGTAATCAACGTCATATACATAGCATATATGGATGTTTTGCTGGCGAAAGTATTTTATGGGTGCATCTTCTTACCGAACAATCGAAATTATTCGGTAGTTGAAGTACTATTACAGGATAATATGATTTTCAAATTCTGATTATTAAAACGGAAGGAAAGAATATACGCATTTAAGAGTTTCATATGGACAGCCGGCAGCAGAATAAGTTTGTATTATTTATTATATATAAATATATGTCATATTCTATCATTCTTTTAATAACCTGTGAAACTGCACATATCCTAATTTCTCCCATTTCGATGTGCATCTATAGGCACTGCAGTGCATCACCATATTTAAAATATTCAAATCTTCCTCCTATTTTCCTTAGGAGAATCCATTAATAAAGGAGAATACATAGATCTTCCCCCATTCTTTGCTTTCACACACCCAGGCATAGGCCAACCAATAAGATGCAAGTAAATCCCAATTCACCAGACAAGATTAATCGAAAACAGGCATCAAGTTGACCCAGCTTAATTGTATTGGGTCAGTCAATCCGCCTACCGTATTTTCATCCATGCTCAATTGCTTACGACTGTTCCCTAAATTGCATATAAGTGTTTCTTTTAACGTTTCTATGCTGTTTTTGCTACTAAGAGTTTACTATCTTAAAGTAGACACTTTAAAGTATACAATGTCATCAAAATGTCGATTTTCAAAATAAGTGGAGATTGTAGCTTTTGCTTTTAACCCCTACATTTGAAAACTATAAAGAATGTAGGTTGATAATTTAAATGTATAGGGAACAATCAGTTCTCTTAATAAATACATGCGTCATTTTAGAAAATAAATGCTTGAGTACTTACGAACTCCAGGCAAGATCATTCAGCTTAAGTGTAGACATAAACAAACAGATGTAAACTCTTGCCTAGAAGCAAAAATAAAATGAAAAGAAATACTTTAGTAAAGATACAGAGCGATAAAGTGTAAGGCACATTAAAAAAATGACATAATATGATCGGTACATTCTTTTAAGTTTACTACTACAACATTATAACTACGTAAGAGATAGGAAGAGCATTCACTCGATGGTGATTTGTTACAACTTATAATACGCATTATACACGGTATAATATGCAATGACCATTACTAACAATAAGTTAACCGACAGTATTTTAAGGATTAAGCGAAACCTTGCGATGAAAATAAATTCGTATAATTGTCGAAAATAGCTGCTTATTAACTATCCGAAAATAGCTGCTTATTAACTATCTACACATTAAATTCAAAAAACGGAATTGAATTCCGCTCGATTTGAGCGGAATATTTAATCTTTTGAGAGCGGAAAGAAGGGCCACTCTTTTGGCGTTAATTTGAGATGAGAAATTCCCACTCGATGAGATTTATGGTAGTTTATTTCGATGGCGACGTAGACATGGTTTATTTTAGGTGAATTTCCATCTATTCAGGTAAAGTTTTCATCTTTTGAACACGAAAACGACGCAATAAGATGTTGAAAATGTAAAAGATGCAACAGGGATAATTTATTCATAAGTAGTAAGAAAGAAAACTAATGTAGTTATGAATAAAATATAGTTTAAAAAACTTAGAAAGATTTGAACCTGGTAGCTTCCGGCCAGCTATCCAACACCTTAACCCCACAGCCAGTCGTCCAACTGTAAGAATACGCCTTCGAAATTGTTTCTTTCGTCTCGTCAAGATACTTGAGAAAAAAGTCCAAAGATTCCGTGTACATATCTTACTCGTTACTCCTCACGTATTCTGGTAACTTTTTGTCACTGAGAAAAGTTTTGAGGTTTTCTGTTGTCATTTTTAACTAAACGCAACGAGATAAATTTCACAGTATAGCTTCATCGCTCGATAGCAAGTGGCAGATGCATTGTGAATCACTCTAAAAAGATGAGAAAGTCTAAAAGGATGAGAAATCGCTTTTTCAAGTTTGAAGAATAAATTACATCCAAAACATTGGAATTCCATCATGAAAGATCACATTTTTCATCCAAAGCGAGAGCAGACCACTCTTTTCGATGGAGAATTCCGCTCTAAAAAGAGTGGTCCCTCTTTCCACTCTAAAAAGAGTGAATATTCATTTTTTTTTTATTTAGTGTGTAAGTTTCCTGTTTAAGAATATTAACATTTTACACATTTCTCACAAACTCTGCTGCAGATGTCTGTAGTTCCGATTGTCTTCAAAGTGTGAGAGATGTAATGTAGCTGGAATATCGTGGTTAAAAAAAACATATCCTGAAAAGAATATTTAGTTTGTTGTCAAATTAATTCTGTCTGATTTTTATGTAGTGTGAATAACTCCCAGGTTAGTCCTATAGAACATTTGTAGCTGTAAAATAATTTAATACATCACAAAAAACATTCTTTTCTTTTAAATAATAGGGACGGGACTTCAATACCGTTTAAGTATGGATGTTCTGTAGCAGAATTTGACGAACACAATACTTTTCTTAAATATCTGACTTAACATTTGTTAATGTATGCGTACATTTATACAGTAAGTTACCTGTAAGTTATCAGCTTATATTGTATCTGAAATGCAGGTCATTAATATATCGATAGTTAGCGCTGTAGCGCATGATGGAAATTAATTAATCAGTTGCTCGGACGTAAAGCAATTTTTTCTGTTAATCATTCGTTTGTGTGTTACTATTTACCGAACTCGCATGCAGATAATATTACCAGGCGGTGGCCTCCTTTCTCTGAAACAAAGAGCGACTGAGTTTTCCTTTTCTTTACCTGCGTATCGAATACTTGAAAGCGAAATTACACGATCAATATGAGACATTCATAAGTAATTAATCATTTGATCCCTAAGAGATAACTTTCTATCTCTTGTGGATTCAGGTAGTAAGAGTGTGCATTATTAAGATCTGAAATATTATTAAGATCCATTCGAGCTTTACTGCAGGAACTAGTTCGACGTGTTACATTCAGTGAACAGTAAGTTTTCAGATCCCTTGTAACTGGGTAGTTCGGAATGCTCGTAACTAAGCTTTCCAGAGTTGATTTAAGAATGGATTGACGACGATAAATACATTTTCAGGCATCCATTTCCAAAACAAATCCTGGTGCAAACGTCATAATTCTTGGAAAAACAACAAAAACTCACTCTATACTACATTTTACTAATTCAAATCTAAGAAAATTTGGAGCTGTGAATACCACAAAAGTGGTTGGAAAATTTTTGATTTAAGTACTTTGGTACCTTGTTGGAAGAAAAGTTCTTGTTACGCCAGGCAAATGATGCCTACAAACTAGACCCTGGCCGACTACTTTCCCACATCCTCTCCCATACTCTTTCCCAGCCTGAGCCTGAGATGTCTAAAGACCATAAATAAATTAAATTTATTTTAACTCCATTGAAAGAAAAAAAAAACTACATATATTTTTAGTGTAAAACTTTAACTTGTCTCTAATTTGTAATAATATTTAAGTGTTTGTGGAGATGTTTAAGAATCATGATACCACTCTAATTTGTTACAGGAAGAGATGATGTTAATAATACGAATATCTGAATTTTGAACTCCACGAATAGAAGTCCTTTTATAATTGAACAGGAGATACGGTGCTGGTAAGTTTTGCACCGAATATTCTATCTGAGGACTAGAAACAATTCAGTTGTCCGTTGATCTGAAATCGACATAGTTGTCTTTCGTTACCCTCCGAAATCACCGTGTGAAATCTTTAACTGTGAAAATTCAGTCGAAGGAGAAAAGCTTTTAGATAACAGACCTAATCACGACTGAACAGACAAACACTTTTTTGTTTTTCTAGCAGGTTGAAGAACGAGATAGGTTTCCTTGGCTCTCTTGATTTTTGCAAGATGATGGGAGGATTTTTATTTTCTTCTTCGATGTAGAGATACCGTAGCTGTCGCGGTATCTGTTTTTAATTTTATTTCTTCATTGCTACTTGAAGCGTGGTGATTTGTTGTTCACTGTAGTCGGCCATCTTATAGCTTCGGTGTCGTTGTTCTTGTGTGCCTATGCTGTTGATGTGCGGAAATGAACTGCGCTGTTTTCTTCCCCAGAAAGTGTTTTGAAGTCTGTGTAGATGGTCTTGTAGAAGATGAATTTCTACATCCTCGTGTATCTGGGCTATACATATCCCGTATTCGTTCCCGGTGAGGGCTCTCAGGGCTCGATTCTGGACCACCTGTAGATGATGAATGCGGCTCTTGGCGGCGTGTAGTCAGGCTGGTGCTGCGTAGCTCATGGCTGATCGTATCATTGCCTCATAGATGTGCTCCCTGGTCTTCTACTGTAGACGTGGACTGCATAGGAGGGAAATTAAAGGATTTGGATCTTCTGTTTGGCTCCAAGGTAAGTTGCGCTCACTATGGAAGTTGATTCGTCTATTGTTGATTTGAAGTCGGAAGGGGATTAGAGTAGTTTAATTTATAGGATTTACCGATGCCCACATTGCGCAAATATATTAAAACAGGATTTGTTCGCATTGTTTCGATGTTCCTTTGTTATTGTGTTGGTGGGCAACTACAAAATGTTATATTTAGGTTAAAGAGAATTACAATGGGAAATACGCCGGTAATACTGTTATACTAATGTGAAAAGGAATTCAGACTACATACAAGTTTGTAGATGATATATGTTAATGTGTACACAGAGTAATAATGCTTGCAGGATTATATATATGATGGTCATATATATAATCTACAGATAGATAGATGTCATTCATATACCGGTAGATTTGATGATGACATTATAATAGTCCTATGTCAAGGACTTACATTGACATAATGCTGTTTGATTGGGTGGGACTATTATAATTACTAATAAAAGAGTAATAAAATGTTAAGCATTGACTACCTTATTATTGTGTCGAAATATTAGTCTAGAATACCACGTAGTGTAATCATAGGATGAAGTATAGATACTCCCCTGAAGATGAGCTAAAAAGATCATGCTACGTTAGTATATTTACATGTTGCGTAATATATGAAGAATACTACTACTACTACTACTACTACATGTACTACCACATATACTTATATATAATATTCTGTACTTAATATTACAGCAGAATTGGCGCAGTCATCATGGTTGACACAAGATTAGTGTCACGTATGTTATTAGAAAGATTCGATTCTGGAAGTATCGATATTAACGATTATTTAGAGCAGTTAGACTCCTACTGCGAAGATTGCAATATCCAGAAGGAAAAGAAAAGTTGGCCTCACAATTGTATTTATCTCCAAAACTTTAACAAGCGTGCACACTTTATTCGTCACGTCGACCTCTCGTTAGTCTTTCCACACTAGGCCAACAATTGATCTATCTGGTGCTTTTGTGGTTGGGCCAATGGTTATAATTCCAACTGACCATAAAACAACGTTGCCGACATAACAACGTACATTGGCACAACGAATCTTGTTACTTGGGGGATCAACGGACCGAAATTCGGTTACCGGATCAGATAGCATCTGAAGAATAGACCAGGTGACCTGGTCCAGAACTTGACCCGGTGACACACTCTGCTTCCAACAGTTGGCAACAAACACAATGCAGGAAACTGACTACTAGAATATAAACTGACATTTAGAACTTAAACGTTTAACACTTATTTTTTTTTAATCGTGCATAAATTCTTTTCTATAAGGATTGCACTAGAAAGTAATGAAGAATTAATTAATCGGATGTGATCAGATATATACTTTAAAATTTCCAATCAATTTAATTAGGAAATGACCTGGAGTAATAACCTGTCTTTCTCAAGGGTCTAAAGTACAGCATTTCTCGTTGTAATGTAAACTTGTTTTTATTCTACTTCAACAGCTTTTATTCTAGATGTTTAATGTACTTTATTATTTGTAAATTAATCTGAACTAAAATTTAAGGAAGCAAATCGTGTTCGCCAAAATTTGAACTCCCGAACCCAGGCTTGTGAGCCAAGCATGCTAACCAACATACCACAGACGCTTCTTTATTCTGATGATGAGAAAACAGCATTCACTGGAAACGATCTATGCTCTATGGGACACCTTTCTCGTTACAGAATAAGGTCTTCTTGTTTCCAATTCTGATCTATTGCGTTCTGCATACATTGCATCAATAAGCGAGTAAGTGTTAAATCATTTCGTTGAAGACTATTGCCTAGAAACCAAGGTTTGCTTCGATTAAAAGAGGTGAATAACCATTAGTGTAGCATTTTCCCCCTTACCAACAAGGAGCAGAATACAAGCCCGCGAAAACAGGAATTTATATTTGAGACAATTCAGTATACGTATTGGAGGGTTTAGAAGTATTCTTCATTTGTCTTCGTGATAAGAAAATGATTTACATCTGAAAAAATATTTTAAAGAGAAACCTTTACAGATGACCACCATATGTTGGCCTCGACCGCTATAGAGAAGATTTTGCTTTTAAAGAAAAAACATCATCAACTGTCTTAGTCCACTATTGAGAGAGTTTCCTTCCATAATATTCAATGCTATTCTGCGGGCAATTTAATACTGTTTATTGTCGGGCGTTTCACTGTTACAATAATAATAATACTTATTATTATAAGCGTGCCTTTTGAACCTGCACGCGAAATTACTGCATGAGATGTTATAATTTCTTTCGTTTTTCCTGGATTCTTTTGTTATTTTGAATATTAGGGGCACAAATTTGTCTATAAGTCGTTGAATAAATAAATTTCCAAGTGCACTTTGATGAAAACAACTTACAGGAAGAAAGCCACTTGTTTCTAAAGATCAGCTCTAAACCTGACCTTAGTCATATTTCCGAGGTGTTTTAAGCTGGTAGGATGGTGCAGTAGTAACGTGGCCGACTTCTCAATACTAAAGCTAGCCAAGATAGGTTCAAACCCACTTCAAGCCAAGTTTTATTACAGAGCAATCGTGAACAATCTAATAGTGACTTCTCTTAGTAAAGGTGAAATCCTAAAGAAAGTGAAATCAAACCTACTGCTTCGGCTACACTGGAAAAGATTTTTTAACTTGCAAGCACATGTGCCACGCTAGAAAAGACAATGATTTACGAATGCTGGTTGGGAAAGGCAAAATAAAGTATACGGGCGTTAACAAGACAATTAAGAACACCTCATTGACTTGAATTATTCACTTTATCATTCTTAAAAAGAAAGATTATGAATGTAATTTGTAAGGCAGATTCTGGGCAGCGTAACCTGTGGAGTAATATATATCGTTTCAGACTTTCAATATGAAGAGCTGGGTTCGATTCCCAACTAGCTAGAATGTTTACATCGGCATAAAATGAAGACTGCAAACAGAGATTCATCTCCGATTGGAGAACTACGAGGCATCACTATGAAGAATCAGAGTAAACAGTGTGTGTTCTTTAGCATAATGATAATGCAGGTTTTGTTTTTCACTGGCCTTTCTATCTCCCGGATTCTTATTATGTCTTCAGCTCTTTCTCTTCTTCTCTCTTTATATTCATCTTTTTCTCTTACTTATTGCTTTTCTCTCTATCCCACTAACTCTCTCTTTGTGCGTGTGCGTGTTCCAGAGCTGAAACGGACTCACTTTTGTTAATCAGGTCTGACACGAGCATAAGTGACCCGGCATCCCAGTGACACGGCCCGAAACTTTTACCCGATTGACCGGCGTCATACTTTTTGGGCTGTGGTGATAACATCTCCGGTCCTGGTCATCCCTAAAAAAAAAACGTTCAAACGGAAGAAATTAATTAAAATCTCTCCTTTATCCTCCGAGCTACAGGGTCTAAATCGAGTCACCGGGTCAGAACGGCTTCGAATCTCAAGCCCGGTGACGCGGTACAAAACCTGGCCCGAATCACTTGACTGACCAGATGACCTGTTTCAGCTCTTACATGTTCATTCTATCTGTGTGAATTATTGTAATCTTATATTCGCAATAGGTGGAATTCAGAGTATCATGTTCTGAACAGATAATTTTTCAGAAATGAGTAGAAATTAAACCCTTTTTTGTTATTTCGAGAGTAGAAATATTTTTATATTAGTTTGGCACAAACTCGTTTCCATCCTATAATTTATCAACATACTATTAAATGTGTTTTATTCACGTTTGAAATGTGGAACATCTTTTCATTTTGATACAATTTGAACAGTGTTAGCTCTTTCTGTCACTAATTTAGCACAAAAATTATCATTCATTCATTTTCTTTTTATGTTCGATTTACATTAGTAGTCTGGAATGGAAAGTATGGCCTACGGCATCTACTGGGTATGTTACAATGTATTCCGAACCACTACGTCTACTAAACCCCACCGAATTTGCAACCGAACCATGTGCACACAATGCATGTGTGTTAAACTTTTAACATTATCCTAGATGTGTCTCAGAACTCTCCAGTTCCACTGGAAATCATGAGTATTTAATCTCACCACGAACTTTGATCGACATTTTGAAAGTGACTTAATGAATTTTTAAACCACTCGTCTACATATTCGAAATGCCCTGAAAAAATATAAAATCCAAAAGTCGCTTGTATCTTGCTGTTGGATTTCTGGGAGCTGTACTTTTTAATGTTCGGTTCTTTTGATTGTTTACTACGTTTACATTCCATACTTTTATCTATTCTCCTTCTTCTTCTCTCTCCCCCTTTCCCTCTCTGTCTCTCTCATTTCTCTGCCTCTGTCTTACAGACATCCATCGGTTTCAATTTCTCGTTGTGTGATTTTAAATTACCCCTGCATCATCTAATGTATACTGTTTCATCCCCAATTTATTCTTTCATTTTGTCTGTGCTAATTCATGTATATCTGAAAAAAAAATGCGCTCATGTTATTTGCTGATCTTCGTTACTTGGGAGGAACGGAGGAAAGGAGAGACAGGGGTCTCTTTACCAGACACGATTATAGGATCAGAAGGTGTTAATTGGGTGGCCTAGCTGCACTGAGTTCACAGTCGCATTATTTTATGCAAAATGTACGTACAATTGAAGAAAAACTTTTGTTCCATGTATTTCACAAATTACTTTCAACGCTAAAATATTCAGCGTGTTGTAATTCCTTCATTATTATCTCCTGCGCCTAAAACCTGGCGAAAGTATTTTGTTTTTCTCTCAATTCCTGGACATTTCAGTGTCTAGGGCAAAGTCAAAATGTTGCCTGGACCAGAAGTCCTTTTCCTGGACTGTCCAGACGAAACCTGGACAGTTGGCAACCCTACAGACACGGTAAGAAAGAGTAATGTTATTACTATAGGCAAAAACCGGGCACTCCATATTATAACTACTTCTCTTGTATAGTTCGGATGTGCAGAATCCAGAATCTTGTTCCAAATCAATGTGTAATGCTAGCGAAAGGGCATGGAAAATACCTTATACATTGTATTCTTGGACTAACATCATCATCCTCCCCATTGATGTTGTATTACATCCTGCATTGAACACATCCGGAATGACGAAACAAACAACACTCGTAAGTACAGGGAACGCCATATGCAGAATACCCAAGAGTCATGTGAGTCTGATAATCACATGGGCCCTTGTACGCTATATCCTGTTTTCGGTGTTTCCCATGCAGTTTAATATGTTTCATGGCGGAAGGAATGCAAGACGTGGCATTTATAAGTGTTTCCAGTTGTCTATAGAAGAAATAGCTAAACTATAATACTATTACCAAATTTTCTTATAGAGGGCGTTATTTTAAGTATTTCTACACACATTCAAGAATCCAACTTGCAGAGCATCGTTCGAATTGCATTTGATGTTATTGTTATTATTCCATATATTTCGATTTTCTACAGTAGGAGAACTCTATAAACACTGCATGTAGTGTAGTACAGATGTCCATTTTTTTTTTACGAAGAAAGGAACAAATTAGCAGCAAGCTGAACATTGGTATGGGGGTAGGAGAATATATCACCTACAACATATTAAGTCTCCTAACATTCCACCATTGCTTTTCCCGCTATTTTGAAAAAATGATCGCATCGGAAAATAATTTTTAAAAATTGTCGCCCTTCACGTACATGCGTCTAGCCATCCTTCTCATTCTCGCAGGGCCATGAATGAATTATACAATGTTGGAAAGCCTATCAAACGAAGATTCCCATCGTGCCAAATGTGTAGAAAAAGAGGAAGAAGAAATCTGAAAATTTTGAACGAAACGTGATATTTTCAGTTATTTTACATTTAAAATCTTTTTAATGTAAAATACTGAAAAACACAAAAATAGCATGAGCTTGACTCATACCAGCAACATTTTGCGTCAGTTTGGTGTGGTTACTGTTTATCCAAACATCGACCTAGCGGACTAGCCATAAGAATGGTGCTCAACGCTCCTGCCACCAACCTACACGGGAGAGCGATCCTTTTCGACACTTCCTCGTCTGAAGAATTATTTAAGATCCTCAACTGAAAGTGATAGAGTGAAAAAACTGGCGCTGCTCACCATTGAGAGAAAGCTGACCCAAGACATTGAGTATGATGACATAATAGACACCTTCGCACGAAGGAAAGCAAGGAGAAAGACACTTTAAAAATTATCTTGAAGCTAAATAAAATTCCGTTTTATGGACAACAATTACTAATTGTATTTACACATATTTAATACTCATATTTTTTTATTATTTATTAAAAGAGTTTTTGTGTGAATAGAAATAGTTTGTATTGCCTTCTTGTTCAGTGTAATTAACATGTCTTCCACAAGAAGCCTATAATAATTTATGGAAAATTGCTCATCTTAGGACTATATGGAAAATGCCATTAATTTATTATTATTAATATTATTAAACCATATTTTGTAAATAACCAC
>JAGDQP010053529.1:3410-13542 GCA_022664845.1 Lepisma saccharinum | reverse complement strand
GAAATTACACCTCAACAAATACTGAAAATAATTCTTAATATGCGAAACTCTCATAGTGAAGATTACTACGGATTATCAAATTTTATACTGAAGCAAATAATACACACAATTATCTATCATGTTACATATCTTGTTAATTGGACACTCCTTGAAGGTACTTTCCCTGATTGTCTTAAAATTACCATAACTATACCTATTCATAAAAAAAGGAGATAAAAGCGATCCGAATAATTATCGTCCGATTTCTCTCGTGCCAATATTTTCTAAGGTTATTTATTGAACAATGTATGAAAATGCAGTTGTCAAGGTACTTTGAACATAATAATGTTTTACATATGTCGCAATATGGATTTAGAACTGGTCTTTCCACTATAAAAGCAGTTGAATCAGTTGTTTCAGAAATAATAAGAGGGTTTGAATCTCGCTCTTACACCTGTGTCACTCTAGTTGATTTAAGTAAAGCATTTGATAGTGTCTCACATGATATTCTAGCATCAAAATTACAGTTTTATGGTATCCAGAGTAATGAACTCAATTTAATTAAATCGTATCTCACTAATAGACATCAAATTGTTAAAATTATGAATGTAAAGTCAGAAGAATTAATCATACAAACTGGAGTACCGCAGGGCTCGGTTCTTGGTCCTTTTCTCTTTGTTGTATATATGAATGATTTGCCTAGTTGTTTACCACATAAATCTGTTTTGTATGCTGATGATACCACCTTTATTACAAATGCAGAAAACACAAAGTCACTACAAGAAAAGAATGAAGAAATGATAATAGCGTCCTCAAGTTGGTTTTTGCATAATGAACTAACCTTGAATGCTGCAAAAACTGTTGCACTCTATTTCAATTTGAATCACGAAAATGCTAATGATAGTAATATTGAATCTGTCAAACTTTTGGGTATATATATGGATGCAAAACTAAATTGGAATAGACATACTGACGAAATGTGTAAAAAACTTGCTAGAGTTTTATATATGCTCCGAAAGTTAAAGACATCTGTAGGAGAAGACCTATTGATCTCTGCGTATTATGCTTTTTTTCATCCCCATCTACTATATGGTAACGTATTTTGGGGAAATTCTAAAGGGGCTTTAAATGTATTTAAATGGCAAAAGAAAGCGGTTAGATGTATAAAGGGTGTATCTGATAGAGTATCTTGTAAAAAATTATATAGTGAATATAAAATAATGACTGTACCATCGATATTTGTATACCAGAGTTTAATGTATGTCAAAGAAAACTATGCTCAAATTACAAGACGTACCGATATCCATGACTATAATACAAGACATAAAGATAATATGGATACGCCGTATGTAAGACTAAGTAAGACGCAACATAGTTATAGGTACTGTGGAGTGAAATATATTAATTTGTTACCGTCATTTATTCGTGATATGAATCAGAAAAGGTTTGACAGCTATATTAAAAATATGCTTAAAAATAGTTGCCTATATAGCGTAGGTGAATTTGAAACTTATTTAAGGGACCATTATTAAACTACGTACATATTGTATAATCTTAACTTTTATTATATAATTCTATATTTTATTGTATTATTTTTATGACGAAGTCTATTACAACTGTAAATAGTTGTCTAACGACTAATAAAATTATTATTATTATTATTATTATATGGACCAGTAAAAGAAGGCGAACAATGGAGAATATTGAATAATTAAGAGATAAATACCATAATGGAAGGAAAAGACACAGTTAGATTTGTCAAATCAAGAAGAATTAGCTGGGTGGGTCATGTATTAAGGATGGAGGGGAAAAGAATGCCAAGAAGAATGTTGGAAGAAAGAGTATATTCAAACAAGAAAAGAGGGCGACCGAAGATAAGGTGGATGGACCAAGTGCAGGAGGATCTAAAAGCGATGCAGATAAGAAATTGGAAGAAGACAGCAATGAATAGAATGGAATGGAGGCGAATAGTATCGGAGGCCAAAGCACACCCAGTGCTGTAGCGCATGCGGTAATGTATACGTTGCATCAGATGTGACGTCATTGGCTTATCCAAGGATGTTAAAATTGCAGGAGAGACCAAACTAAAAAAAAAAAAAAAAATGAATCCGAACGTGAACGTCAGGCTGCCATATTGATATGCACAACCAGAATTTTTTAAAGAGTAGGAAAGACTTAAAAGTGATCAAATTGATATTGTGATAGTGATGGCAGCCTGATATTGTTACGTTTGGATTCAGCTGTTTCAAGTTCAGCTTATCCTTTAATTCCAACATGTTTGGATAAATCAATGACTTCATGTCTGATGTAGCCTATAGTTCTATAAACATTGGACTCTCATGTCTTCAATCATTGTTGTTCTTGTTTCAGCGAATCTAACTTATAACAACAAATTAGAGGAAACATTTGGAAAGGAGGGATGTGGACAGAGGAAGCTGAAAAGAACATCAGAATATGGATAAAGACTTGACAAACTAGACTGAGGTAGGCATGGACAAAAAGAAATTGCACAAACTATAAGGCAGCTTTTATGCAAACGCTACTCGAGAACCACACCCATGTGGGCTTTGTGGTGGACAAATACCGTGTGCGTGGGTTTTCCTTGGGGTTCTCCCGTTTCCTCTCACTTTTTCATTCCATCATCATCCATCCGACCTAAAGGTACTAAAGAAAACTCGTTGCAGCCTGGTTTCAAGTTGTACGACGGCAAGTGTCACGCATAAAAGGGTTCTAACAGCGGCCAAGGACCTACATGGTCTGTGGAGACAACGAATTAAGTACAGTATTAAAATTGCATTGTTTATTATTAAAAGGAGCATGTGCTTTTCTGTACACTTTACATGAAGACAAAAAAAAAAAAAAGTATTTAGTTTGCTCGGCAACTGTCCTCTGAATAATAGAGAGAAGTGGTATGGTGCGTGGCTACTGGCTATCCGCGGGAAATTGAATATAAGAAGCTCTTGTTCTTTTGGAAGGAAAGTATTCTTCAGATGTTCTATGCTTTCTTCTTAGTGATGTTTGTTATATGTTAGATATTTAAGATTTTGTACATTTACCTTGTTGTGGACAATAATAAGTAGATATATGTGACTATGTACGTTATTGTCGGGTAAAGTGACATGATCTATTGGTAGCACGCGATCATTCATTGGTTATAAATATTGAAACTAAGTGCACGCCTAATTGTATGCCTGCATGTCATATGTCTGTGTGTATGTATACTCATATAATAAAGTACCTGTAGTGCAAGGTGTAGGATTAACCAGTTGTTGTATGTTTACATTGGTTTACGGAACTAATATAGTTTAGTGGCTACGACGGAATTGCTCTTATTTACTCACGTAGCAAGAAGCTTCACGTAGTACACAATGTAATAGAAAAAGGAGTTTTGTGGAGCCCTCTCATAAGCAAATGAAGCGCTCCAGTAAGAATAATATGACGGTGTTTCAAATTTCAATTTAACAAAAATAAAAATGCCTGACTAATAAAAAAAAATATTTAATTGAGGATGAAAGTAAAACAGAAAGTCGGAAATAGTAATGACAAGAGATATTCACTAAAAAGTAAGGATCTTTTTTGAAGATTAATGGACAAAGTATTGAAGAAGAATTGATTTCAGTGTTTTGTATGGAATATTCTATTATCGGAATGGAGACATGAGGATTCTACGAAAAGCAGAAAATGGTGGGCGGAAATGGGAAACGTTTGACATGTGAACACTCAGAAGAATAGAATAAATAATATTAAAATGCTGAACAGAGCAGATCAAAGAATAATACTGAAGCCACTAAAGAGACAAACTGGTCACACAAAGACTACTCTGGAAGATAGAATTGCGGTTTGGCTGAAAGGAAACGTGGAAGAGGAAAGTTCTTGGCAAACTTTGAGAAAGTACCGTCTCTGGCATCCATTTGGTTAACAGTGTAGATCACCGCTGCCATATTGGTATACACTTTCCATGACTCATTTTATGCTAGTAAGAAGCGGAATATTCAAGTTTTGCTTACACATAACTTGCCTTGGGGGTTATTTTGACACTTTCACTGTTTTGATGTTTGAAGTTTCTGCTTCTGTATGTGAGTATAATGTATTATTAACAGTTTAATTTGACATTCTTTTCTAAAACTGAAGGAAACAGATCGATATGTTTTGTATCAAACAGACTTGATACCGATATGAAACTGCTGACTACGTTACCTCCTGGTCCAAACATAGCAGAATAGCAGGGCTGGTTGCAGTAGGGTTTCCCCTCATGTTCTGCGTGTGATCCGGGTGTCAGGGTCTTGTTACATTTCTCGCATCGCAAGCAAGCAGAATGCCAGTCCTTCCCCAGAGATGTCTTCCTCTCCGCTGTGAAAGAAGAGACACAAATAAAATATTTCATTAGAATTTTAAATTTTAGATTCGCCCTTTTTCATTGTTTAGAAGCACTTTACTCCAATTAAAAAAGTAAAGATATTCAAAGTATATTTATACAGTACAGGAATATACAGTACACTTCATAGGACTTCCGACCAGTGGCGGAATCCCGAATGGGGTGCGGATGACGAGCGAATATTTTTTATAGAATTATTTTAAAATTTACATTCATTTTGTTTGATTTTAATATCAAACCTTTTTTTTGTGAAGAATTATCTTAGAGTTTCATATTTCATGACAAAACTTAGGAATATGAGGAGAAATATTACAAATGTATACGAAAAAAGAATATTTTTCCAGGAAAATATGGAAAATTTCCCTGGTCTATTCCTCAGATCAGATCTATCCCATCACAGAAATCCTGGATCCGACCCTGTTTCCGAGCAATCCGCAAGCCCATGCGGAAGAACTGAATTCTTTTAGCGACCGGTAGCAATAAGGCTGTAGCAGTTCTCACTTATCAACAGATCAACGGTGTGTTGCAGTACTTTCAACTGTTGATATCTTAATAAATAAATCCACACTAAAAAAAACAGCGGATGTTGGATTAACACTAAAGAGGTTGGCGGGTTCTGGTCCTGCTGCCGGGTATCTTCACGTTTTCGAGGGATTACTTCAGTTTCCAACAAGTGAATGTAGGGCTGATACTTCCAATAAAGTTCTGACCATCCTACTTTTCCCGGAAGAGCGTTCGTCGAGAAACGTCATCCCTTAAGCTTTATGTCGCCCTATCGGGTCCCTAAATGCAAATCAAAATTGAACTCTTAAATTTATAGAACGAAAAATTTCACAAGATACTTTCCCAGCGACGGAATGAAACTTTTCTTCCTCAGTGTACAAATAATTGATTTGTTTTGCATAGTGTCATTGGCTGCCATCGTTGCAAAATGTTTTTAACTTACATGATCGAAGGATTAATTATGTAGCAAAAAAATAGTAAATATTATTTTACCAAGAATTTGTGCAAACATTTTGATAATTGTTATGCTTTCTAGATGCCATTAATTTGATGTATTTGATAACCCCCGCCCCCCCAAAAAAAATGCCGATTATTATTGATTAAGCCTGAAGTAACATTTCATTCATGCCATGGAAGGAATGCATTTTTTGGATGGACAGACATGAAGCTATTTAATTTGAATTTGGCTTTTATTTAGGGCCTTTAGGCATATAATACCCAGACCGGGAGCCCGGGATAGGGAAGGGGAAAGGATTCGGGAAGGTGTCGGCCAAAACCTATGTTGAAGGTGCCATCCCAGCATTTGCCTTGTGTTTTGAGGAAACAACCTTAGTCAGGTTGGTCGGCTGCTTGGATCGAACTCATGAGCTCCCGAATGCTACGCTACGGCGGGTCGGTGACGCTATTTCATGTTGGTTGGATATCTAGGTAACTGGTAAGTAATAAGATCCGAACCAAAACAAGATTTCGATATATTGGATTCACGTTTCTGGAACTATGGTTATATACAGTATATCCACGAAATCATTGGACAAACTTTGGGAGGTGATTAATTCACATCAAAAGAAGAAGAAAGTTCCTTTCAAGAAATTTCGAAATATGTTTCGTTTCGGTGAAAGCCACGAATGCAAACTTTTTTTTTTGTAAACTTTATTTTATATGGGCTAGTCTAGTAACTTTTGACTTCGGCCCGTCAACGATTCGACCCTTCACACAGAGTTAAAATCCACAAACATCCATGCCTCTTCTGGGATTGAAACTCGGGACCTTCGTTGGCCTAACGCCTAACGCCGTATCGTCACAAATAACTCGACACATAATGACGTAAGCAGTGCCAGCGTAGGAAACCACAATCGAATACCCAACCAATACAAAGTTATGTTTATTATTGGGATTGCAGCTTAGAATGGGTTTCTATGCTTGCGCTATTAAATTATTTAATTCCTCAGGGACAATAAAATTCTAACGTTGCGACACTTGTCTATGTGGCACTCCCTCAATCATAAACACTCCTGAAATGGATGTATAGGGTACCACTTCGATCGTGATTTTGTAAGCCGAGATATGACGTCATTATTTGTTGAGATATGACGTCATTTGTGACGATGCAAGCGTGACTATGAACGCCTGTAGCTTCGAAACAATAATCTTGATTTTCTTCAAATAAACTGTTTTCTTGTTTTGATATGAATAACCATGTCTCATCAAAGTTTGCACCATTACTTCAGGAACGCTCTGTATATTGTAAAGAAGACAAAATTTATGTGGACAAAACGCGGAGCCATTTATATGTTGTGAAAGCAGGAGAAAATTGATGTCCGGATTCACAGAGTTCAGGGTGTGTTCCAGAAGGGTTATCTTGCGGAATTAACTCGCTGCAAAGCCATGATTCATAATAATACATAAAGCATCCTTCTTACATTCATATCAATCCACGAAGACACTCGTGTGTGTTAATACATCACCCGTTGATCCAGTTTTTTATCATCATTTACGATAAAGGACATATCTGCTTATAAATCTATCATGTACAGAGATACTTAAAACCTATGTCGTACGCACAATAGAAGAATGGAATGCTTATATAAACGTTATCTTTAAAAAATATAAAAGCGAATCCAAGTCCCAAGTTCAGTTTATCCTACGATATAAATAATTTCTATCGTTAGAGATAAAGATCCATGCAAGGTTTGATATATGCAATGAAGATTGAGCCCAACTAATAAATACATTAAAAGTAAATTCGGTCGGTGTTTTAGGCTACACACACAACACACCAGGAAAGCAAGACAGAGCAGAGTAGAGATTTCTATCGTATCGTGTTTTACTGCCTTGTTAAACCCATCCGTTTATGAATGCCTAGCTCTTTGCTTAATCCGTATGCCCGCTACTGTTCAAATATATGGGTTTATCAGAGTACTAAAATATGATGAGAAGAAAATCACCACTTCGCATCAACTTCTTTTTTTTTTTTTTTTGCGCGGCTAGCTTTATTTTTATTTTTGATTGGATAGGAGGAATGCTTGTTGTACAGATTTTCGTTTCCATATATGGAACTGCTTTTCATTGTGGTTGTTGTGTAATTGTCGTCTTTGGTTGAATCTTTGATGCTGTGACACAACGCTGCCCCCGGGGACGAATGCCTAGAAATCGGGTCACCAATGTCCGCGATCAGATTTATGCAAGTTAAGTACAAGTGATATAATCGTTGTCTTCAAGGCATTCGGGTGCATACGAAGGCTCTTCTCTTAAGAGTGACGTCAGAGAACTCAGCGATAATCAGAGATTTTGCCAGGATTCTTAGTCTGGGGTGGTATAAAGTGTAAAGTCAAAATTGGGAGGGTATAAGTAGAGTTTTGGACGGTTTCTATCGATTTTAGAGAGCAAAAAGATAATTAAATTTGGGGGTTATCGGGGATTTGGGGGTGGCATCCCTAATGGGGGATCTGGGGGAATCACTGGCGATACTTAACTTTAAAACAGCAAGTCCAAAACTAAAGAAAAGGATTGTCACATAACATCCCAAAACTATGACAATAAACACACAAACTGTTTTTCCGAAGTCGTTAATAAGTAACACTACGTCAAGAATAATATACTATAGGCAAAATATTTCCGTACTCATGATGATAGGTGCTCTGCCCGAAGGTAGGTCCTGACCTGAAGGCAGGTCTTGAAACGAAGGTGCCGGGGTAAAGTGAACCGATGGTGGTTTCCCATTGTCTTCCATTGGATGAAGATGACGCTCTATGGACTGAACATATAGTTTAACGTGGACTCCGAACCACTTGTATCCATACCGGGAAACGAACCCGGGGCCCTCGATAACAAGGCACCGAGCGTTACCAGTCACCCACGGGGGGCACTTCTATCAACAGTAAATTATAAATAATCCACGCTTGTGGATCTATACGTATTGCTCGATTTTCCCCGGTTTAAATTAATCGTTAATAGGTGGAAATACGAGTAGTTTACAAAAAAATAAACCGTATGTAATATTTATATAGGTCTATGTAATTTATGGAAACACATCCTCTCTTCAGTCCTGCATTTCATTTCACATATTTGTTTTACTTGTATTTTCCTCTTTTTTATTCTTTCATTTGGTGCTTTTTCTAGAAGTATTCTAAGCTCCTTTTCTGACTGGTTTCTTCTTTGTAAATGCCCGAAAAAATGTTTCTTTGTACTAACTATTCTGGGACCCCCCTCTCCCCCCACCTTTTCTTTTGGGAGATGAAAACTTCGGGGAAAATTCCGCCTTCTATTCCGTCTTTTCGGACAGTAATGCCAGAGAAAGCGAGAGCTTGAGTGAGAAAGAGAGAATTTGAACAAAGGAATGGCAGAAGAGGATGGGGGAGGAAAAGTTGTAGATAGGGAAGTTTTATTGATTAGTCTGCCGATAGCTGGCGCTCAGCACGCGTTCGCAGTTCTAATTAAACGACTAATTATCAGGAGCGAGTTCTAAAGCGTTGGCGGAATGAAAATCCGCGCGCTCCGTTCTTACTTGCCTCGAAAGCCAGCCAGCCTCGAGGCTGGACCCCGGAAAAACTCTGCTTCAAGCACGTCTCATATTGATTGTTGATTTTTCTGTTTGTCTCTTCGTTTTTCCTTTTTTGGAGTGCTTTCTTTTATTTATTTTTTTATGTAGTACACACCCAACCTTTCTACCGATGCCAGTTTTTTTTATTATTACTTGTTCGTCTTATTCAGAAACTTTTGTTTGTAACCTCTCCGCTCTCTCAGGCTTTTTCCACATGTTTTTCTAAGGAAGATACTATTTTCCAAAAATACGGTCACAAGGCAATAACAACAATAAACAATCGGAAATAAGTTCATTTTAACTTAGGGCATACTCAATGACAGTCTACTTAAGGTGCATGAGCGGATTTATTGGGGGTATGGGGGGCCAATGTCCCCCAGTCTTTTCAGAATAACTATGAGAACCCCCGAAATAGCTTCCACACTTAAAGTAATTACCTCCCCCCACGCAGGGTCTCTCTCCTAAATCCTAAAATGACTGGGGGGCAATGCCCTCCATGCCCCCCCCCCAATAAATGCGCTAAGATATTAATGGAGAAATGAAAGGAATCTCCCAAATTTCGAGTCACAGGTTTAGAAATGGCAATTGAAAGGTCGTTAAAACACAAATTTGGAATCAGTTTCTTTCTATCTACTTGGTTTGAGGTGCTAACGTAAATTCTTAAAGTGAAGAAAGCTAAGCAAATAAAAAAGGACCTGTCAGTTTCAGAGTCATCAAATTATAAAAAAAATCGAGATCTTTGTCTTTGAGCGCAAATTTAAAATCAGTTTCTCTCTGATTTGGTTGATGTGCTGGCCGGCATTATAGACAGACGAACAGAATAATATTACAAGATGAGCAAATAATGCTTTTGGGTGCGCTAAAAATAAAATAAAAAAAACAGTATGATTTTCTTTTGGCGAGCCAATGTTAAAACAAAACAACCGTCTAAGTTGATTACACAAAATAATAGAAAACAGGGCCTCCGGACAGTCCTGACTGAGTTCTATAACTTTCGCAGACCGGCTTTCCACAGGAAGCAGCTAGGTTAACGATAATAAATTATTATGGATTCCGTAAGTGTTCACATTAAAAAAAAAATATATAAATTAAAATATGCTTTAAAATATATGAAGGTAACAATGGAACATTGTCCTTACGTCGTTGTGAAAAGTTCATCATTGAATAACGTCAGGAAATGAGTCAAATTAACGTTGCAAGATTTGAGGACACCACGAACCATTGTAAACTAAAGA
>JAGDQP010053528.1:0-13542 GCA_022664845.1 Lepisma saccharinum | reverse complement strand
AAGGTCGTGGGATGTGTAATAATAAATTGTATAAAGATGTTGATGGAGATGTCAGAAACAATATATTTTCGCATGCATAATACATTTACGTAACTGCTCATTTGTTTGCAAGTTGTAAAGTGGATTGAGTAAGCAAAAGACTTCGCAACTTCAAGAGCTTCAGTTTGTTTTGTATTTTATTTTGGAAGTAATATATGTGCCTAAGTTTATCTTCTTCAAAGAGGTTTAAAATCTTTCTTTTTCCCTTACTAAGTGTAAATAATAATCCATGCTCTCTTGTTGAAATGTCTTATGAAAGTCTCTTATAAGAGAATGTTACCTCTTCTACACAAGGGATTTCAGCAAAGGACTAAAATATATTATGCTTACTGAGAGCATACATTTTCTATATGGCATTTAGGCATCTAAGGCTGAGACTGGGATAAGAGAGAGGGAAAGCATTCATAAAGGTGTCGGCCAGAGCTAATGTTGAAGGTACCATGCTGATATTTGCCTTATGTGACTGAGGAAAACCCTGGAAAATCCTCAGTCAGGATGGCCGGCCGCTGGAATCGAACCCACGACCTCCCGAATGCTACGCCAACGCTCTACCACTGAGCTATGGTGGCTCGGTAATATATTCTTACAGCTTAAATTTTATTTGCGGTTTACAATTGGATAAAAAGCTACAACTAATTGAAGTTTTTTAGTTTGTTTTGGAAATACATGGTTGACCCTAGACGTAAGTTATTGGAATATAAAGATTAAAGCTATTGTCATAATAATGAAAACTGATGTGGTTCCAAGAAGCCGAACAAATAATCAAAACAGAAATATTTTTTACACCGCAAACATATGATGAATGCTAGCTTATCATCCCTGAAGATTTCACACTTATTTAAGGTACCATCCCGGCATTCGCCTGGTGAAACTAAGGTAAATCTCAGTCAGGATAGTCGACCGCAAGGTTCAAACCTTGTGCATATTTTTATGTTGGTCACCAACCAGTGGTGCCAACTTTATTTATATTATTAATACAATATGAAACACCAATTTAGGCAATGGTCCAATATCGGCAAGCTTTCACTACAACTTTTTAAAAGCATTTTGAATATCTTCTACACATATTAACTAGTCAACTTTTGACTTTCTTTTTTTTATATACATTCTTACTAAAAAATACTGTTTGAACATTTGTTGTACACTTTTCACATACAAATTATAGTAAATCAAAAAGCGGTTTTGGTAGCTTAGAAAATATGTAACCATGTTGGGGGGAACCGGGATAGAACCCGCGTCCTCCTTATTATTAATAGTTTAACGAACTGAATTGCAAAGAACTAAATCCGTTACCATTATCTGAAGAAAACGGTGAGGCGGAGGACTGTACATATAAGGTACTACCAGGATTCACCAACAAGCATTCTATTTGAATGATCAAATTTTCGTTAAAAAAATTATCTTTCCAAAGATACCTCAACCACGTTCCTACACCTAGTAGTTCCTCAGTTCAAAATTCTCCCACACCCGTATCTTGGGGCCCCGCTCGTGTGATCTGAACTATCTATACGGTTTTCAACTTGTCGCAACGAAACCTTTCTAACGACACCCAAACCATCTTTCTTGTCCTAGTAGTTCGTGAGTTAAAAGTTGTCGACACTTGTATAAGACTTCACAGCTCTTGCTTCTAAAGCCAAAAAGTATGTGATCCATAAATTAATGAGGCACAATTTATCAATATATAAAAGTGCTGAAAAAGATACCAAAAGCTCCTCAAATATTACAGGCACATTTTAAAACAATACAAACGAATAGTTTAGCAAAGTTTATACCAAATAACACACAAAATGTACTCATCCTTAACAGTTGAACAGATGCATTTTTTTAAAAAAATAATATTTATTTTGTTTTGAACCTAGCTGATAGGTATTACAGAAGATTTGAACAGATAAGTACGTACAACAATGTGCAGTATTTTAAATAATCCACACAAAATTATCATTGAAATATTGGAATTCACTTTTATAATATATGGTTATTTTTCGTTCTTTTTTTTTTAAAAAAAAAGACAACAAAAACAAAACACAAACGTAATGAACGAATGCGTGATAATCAAACGCCAGATACAATTTATCTCACCTTTTTCACTAGAGACATCGGTGTTGAATCCAGCGCGTTGTGCTGGATTATGTATATACATTTATTGTCATATCCCCCAACCTTCATTTGAACCGTACACCTCTCAGAACATTCACTAATCCCAGCCTCTTTACACCTTTTTTTTTAGCTCTCTTCAATTATGCGTTCGTGTGAAATATACAAGGCTTTTCGCAAAACCGGAAATGTTTCGAAATATACAAGTGACGTCACAATGTGCAACATAACACATTGTGTTGCTATGGTGACACGTGAGGTGCAGAGATAAAATGGGACGGATGCAGAGAGAGAGAGAGAAAAAAAATATATGACGAGTAGAAATTAACTTCATAATGAGAAGGCATTACATTTGGACCGTGTCCTCTCGAATTAGCTCTGGCTCTTTAGAGATTGTCATACAATGACTGGGTTGTGTGTGAGTACGAATGCATGTATGTGTCTCTGTGTAACAGAGTGCAAGGCACTTCTAAATATTGAGTACGGTGTGGTTCTGTTTTTTTTTCTTTTTTATATAGTGCGATGCTATTTACATGCATGTAACTAGAGCAATATCTGCACAAACCTGAAGTTCTTTAATTGGTATACGTGAGTGATATGATTTAGTTTTAATTGACGTTCCTCAGGCTATCTAGTCTTTCATATGTCTTCTCCAAAACCAATGTCACAGATAATTGTCACTATTAGTGAACTACTTAAAAAACTAAGAGAAACTTTACAAAACCTCATACTACTCTCTCTAAGACACACACCGATGTATTAATACATACAAGTTCATAGGTAGACACACACACATACACACACACACACACACACATATATATATATATATATCACAGCCATATTCAATCCACTAGTGGATGAGGCCTCTC
This sequence comes from Lepisma saccharinum, assembly GCA_022664845.1. NCBI lineage: Eukaryota > Metazoa > Arthropoda > Insecta > Zygentoma > Lepismatidae > Lepisma > Lepisma saccharinum. The sequence continues at coordinate 10,537 of JAGDQP010053528.1, read as the reverse complement.
CCCGAAGGGAGGAGTTGGTCTACCTCTCCCAAGCTCTCCCTGTGATCGCCACTGTCCTTTATTCACAGCAGCTCCCCAATTATCCTCACGATGCTGGTTCAACACTGAAAATTTTGAGCCCCCACCGGGAATCGAACCCGAGATCGCTCGCACTGAAGTCGAGCGCGCTACCGACTAGGAGACGCAGGAGCTCATATATATATATATGTGTATATATATACAGGATGTTTCAGGATTAAAAGTAAATAATTGAGGAGGTGATTGTTCATGACCAATTCATAAAAAAGTTCATATAAACATATATGTTTTCAGGCTTCATTGCAGAGATAAACTTACAGAAACGTTGTGCCATGGTGACAAGTTTAACCCACTAGCACTACACAAAATCACTGCGAAAGTGAGATAGCATGTTACAGGACACTAAGGTCACCTCTACAATGCACAAGTGTCAGATCAGGTGTTCGAAAATGTCACCATTAACCTCAATACACATGCGGGCCCATACCAGCAATGATTGCGTACATTGGCGCAGTGCCTCCATGTTGCGACGAAGTTTGTCCGCTGCTTCCACAATGCGACCCCGAAGGTTCTCTGGTGTGTTCAGCGTACGGAACACCATGCCATTCGACGCGCAATGTAACCCGCTTCCTTAACACACAATACCCAGGCCGGTGGATAGGATGCTTTTGGGCCAGTTCAATGGCCTCCTCGATCGTCCGACTTGTCACCCATGGATTACAGGATTTGGGGCTGGTTAAAAGACAAGGTGTATGCGCGTCAGGTCAACACAGCAGAGGACCTTCGGGGTCGCATTATGGACGCAGCGGACGGACGAACTTCGTCGCAACAGGGGGCACTGCGCCAATGTACACAATCATTGCTGGTGCGGGCACAATGATTAATGGTGACATATTCGAACACCTGATCTGACACTTGTGCACTGTAGAGGTGACCTTAGTGTCCTGTAACATGTTATCTCACTTTCACAGTGATTTTGTGTAGTGCTAGTGGGTCAAACTTGTTACCATGGCACAACGTTTCTGTAAGTATATCACTGCAATGAAGCCTGAAAACATGTTTATATGATTTTTTTTATGTACTCGTCATGTACATTGTACAATCACCTCCTCAATTATTTACCTTTAATCCTGAAACACCCTGTCTATAATATATATATATATATATATATATATATATATATATATATATATATAACTGCTTTTTTGGTATCTCCAGTCTCTAGGTCTGAGGTTGACTTCCCAGGCAAGCATATCTACGTAGGGAAGGAAAGAAGTGCAGATCCGTACTTTTAATCTGTATACTTTGGCTCAGTAGTACATGTCACAGAAGTATTCCACCAATTGTCCCATGCGCCATGGTGGCACAGTGGTAGGGCGCTCACTTCTGGTGCTTGGGATCCTCAATTCCTTTCCTGTTCATGAAATGTGGGCTTTGTGGTGGACAAACACCATGTGCGTGGGTTTTCTCAAGGTTCTCCCAGTTTCTCCCCACTGTCTTCATTTCACCAATTCTTGCATCATTATACAATCGATCTGAGCCCAAGTTGCCTAAAGGCCTTAAAAAGTAATGTTTTTAAATTCAACTTTCCTATCATATTTCACCACTATAGCAGAAGCTGCAATTTCTAAAACTAACTAACTATTTTATTGATTTCACTATAAAGAGAAGGATTTCCTGACCTATACTACAATTGGAACGATTTTGCATTCTGCTTTTATTAATCAGTGACTGAGATCGGTTTCACGGAGATATTGATAGACATTGATATAGCTTTAGGGCTATTACGTCATTAGATCGTGTCACTAATCTTACAACAAGCTTGAGTTTTGCAATTCCAGAGTTTTGCACGGGGCAAGAATACTTTGATCCCTAAGTAGCAGTAAGTCTTAATATATCTTACCTCCTTATAAATTTTGCACTACAAATTCTACCCGCAAAACACCATCACAGAAACTCAACGCAAAATGGACGGATGAATCTGCTAGTACTCAAATAAAGTCGCAAATCTTACTTTCACCTAGCAGGTTAAAATCCTTACTCACCAGGACCAATACAGAGCAAAAGACCCCTGACACTAATTATTATAAAAAATATCGTTGTTTACAGAATACAGTGGTGAACAAATAAGACTTTCTGTTTCTATAAATATAATTCAGACTACTTAGAAACAATCGCTTAGTACACACGAGGAACAGAGCGTAAGACTACAGACAACTACAGTATTCCTGAAAATTGAGCTCGAAATTTTCACACACCACGTGGAATGTGTTAGACAAAACATATATTGATATAATTAGACGTTCTAGTGAGATATTCTATTCAAAATCAACTTTCGAAATCAACACAGAGATGTCGCCACTGAGAAATACTCATATTGTTTAATTCAAATGCAAACTTGAGTTATAATTTGGACTTAAATTATATTTTACTGGGATTTATCTTTCTTCAGTGTATGTGCTGTTTAGGGGCTTCATAGTCTAGTGGTTAGAGCGTTAGACTCATGTCCGCGTGGTCCCGCGTTCAATTCCCGGATGCAGTCTCACTTTTCGGCGTCCACCCAACGTCGTGAGGCAAATTGGGAAGTCACGTGAATAAAGACGTGACGGGCACACTCAGTCTGGTAAGCTCCTGAAACGCCTATTCGTGGTTAGGTACGTGCAGTGCTGATCACACAGACGTTACTCAGGTGGACGTAGTTCCACCAAACACGGACAAATGGCGTTGGGGCAGGCTCAGGGCCTATAGGCCTGTTACGCCAGTGTTTTTTTTAATGTGCTGTTTTCATCTTATCAGTAAAATTTTGTTTGTTTCTTCATTTTTGCATGTATTGTTTTCCATCGACACGTCAAATATCATTCTGCGCTTTCCTATCGTTTTGTTTTCCCTTATTTCCTACCTACAACAAATCCTCATTGAGATAAATGTCTTCAGTTATATAAGACAGAAACCGTTGGGAAAGAAATATGTTTACGACAACTGTTATTCGTATAGTAATGCTTATTGAAGGGCGCTGTTAATATGGTTAAACAGCCACACACGAGACGAGCTTTGATGTGGTTGCCTTCTTACTGGTTTTCTGTATTTCTACAGTCATTTTTAAGTTATAATTTGCTTGTATTTCAAAAGTTCCCCAGGCTATTGTTTAGATATAAGGAGAGAAGTGTTACCCTGTTGTAGTAATGGAATTTTAATACTAGCAGTCATACTCAAAATCTTTTAGCAACCCCCTATTGTTTTGTAATTTTCATTCGAGTAAGGGAGGAAACTACAATCCAATTACCCAATGCTTATATGTAAATGATTTGTTAGAAACTCAGTGACATGGACAAGTTAGAGTAAGGTAGAAAGGTTAGAACTGGGGGACGAAAGAAAAGTGTAAAAGAATTTCTTCGTCTCTGAAGAAACGTGGAAGGGCATTTTCGAAAAGAAAAAGAGAAAAGAAGACTTCCACGACCGTTTCTAAGGTCCTTATTCCGTAACATACGTACTGAATTCTAGATGAATCTAATTTTCATCCCTCGTCGCCATTCTACAACCCTGTAACTTCTTTTGTTTCCTACCTTCCTTATCCTCCTACCCTATGGACACTACCCGCCAAAGCCACGCTTTCCAACCCCTATGCCAGTAATAAGATTTCCATTAACAATTTTATGTTAGGGAATCTCTTGTCTCCTCTCTCGGACTACTTTTTTTTTTTTTACCTTTTCCTGTCTCGTTGAAGAGAATAAGAGGGAATATACGTTTTCTGCCCCCTTTTATATACATGTTCTGCTGGATTATCTATATGCTAGGCGCGTTTCCTCACTTCATTACTGTTATCGCTACTTGGAATGTCAGCGAGCTTAAATGCTTCTACTTCTCTCTGGCTCTTCTCTTAGGAAGACTACGAAGGTGGAATACCTCACCAAAAGGGGGGGACGCTTAAAGAAATTTCCATGATTTAAGGAGGTTGTCAGGTGTAATATCTTTTCTCCTATTCTTTTCAAGTAACAGCTCATACTTTGTGCTTTCTTGCTTGTCGTAAGTTTATCCAAACTCCCTTTTCGCTTTCCTTATTGTTTTGCTTGGCACGTTCACTACAAATTAGTTTATTAGTAATACCATTGATTTCAAGAGCCAAACAAGTGTTGGTGTAATGAGAAAGAACTTTGATTATAACTAAAAAGTGTTAATATGTATATTGTAAACGAATGCACATATTTTTTTCGATAACTTCTACACATGAATATGGTGTTCGATGTTCTGCCCGAAGGACGAAGGGTTGGCATTGCCTTCCATCGAATGAAGACGGTGTCCTAAAGACGGGATCTACAGTTTAACGTGTGGCCCGAACAACTTGTGTACCAACAGGGAATCGAACCCGGGATCCTTTGATTACGAAGTAGCGAGCGTTACCACTCACCCACAGCGGAACAACTTATATGAATCTACTCAGTCGTTTTATTGAGCTAATGAGAAAGGAGAACTGAATTCGTCTTCTGCTTAGGAGACTCAAAGGTGGAGCATTCAGATTTGAAATTTACAATGGTTCATTTATTAAGGTACAAACGTTTTATTTCGTATTCATTTGTATATTAATTTTATTAAAATGTTCAAACTATTTCAATATTTCAAGACGTAAAGAAAGGATTTGGTACATTGTAACATAAAAGGTTTAATATTTAAATTATTCCTGAAGATATTTCCCAATCCACATGTATGAATAAAAGTCTTGTTTACCTCATCGCATATTCCGAAGTTTCTACAATGATAAAACTTTAAACACCGTATATATTAATGGTGGTGTTCCTCAAGGATCAATCTTAGCTCCATTCGTATTCAATAGATACACAATTGCCATCGAAACACTTAGCCATACAGAAGTAGCTTCGTTCACCAACGATACCGCGAACAAAATAGAGAATTACAATCAACACAGAAACTACACGAGCGTTCATTTCAAAATACAAATTTCAATCTGAACCATTTTTAACGATATTTGGCCATGAACTAAAATACCACCAAAGTACGAAATACCTTTCAATATTGCTTAACGATAATTTAATTTTACTTTAATTCACTCAAAACGTTGCTTAAAAACAACAGCCAAGGTCATATCTCTGCTTCTCATGCTACACAAAAATAACCTCAACGTATAAACCCGACTACATATCTATAACATGGCGACTCTTTTCCCTTCTAATTAATGTAGCCACCAGCACTGAAACTCGCCTTTCAATTAATAGCTTCTTCAAAGAATACGTACAAAGTCATCGCGTCCTTCTTAAAACGCTACACTGTAAAACTTATTGGTGCTTCAAAACACCAAAACTGGTGGCAGTGTATTTGACACTCTAAAGGAGTAGCAGAACACCTGTAATTCATGAAAGTCTGCCACTGCGTATCTTTCAAAAATCATTCAACGATTTGCAAGTACTTTTAGACACGTATTTCCTACTCATCCTTCGAGTCCCGGCAGGGCATGGGTGTGGATTTTAATGGCTAAGGGGCGAATCGTGACGGACCGAAGTCCGAAGTTACTAGACTGGCCCACATAAAAATAAAGTTTATCGAAGTTTTCCCGTGCCCATCCTTTATTTCTATTTATTAGTACATCTTAATCTCGGATGCCACATTCCTGTGTATTATCAGGTTATCAACTTCAATACGTACTATATACCCGCTATAGATCATCTCATACATGGGCAATAAACAGAAACTAATAAACGGATTAGTCTGGATATTCCTGCTTGATTGTGTTTGATAGCAATCATGAAGGAGAAAATAATTTTGATATGTTCTGCCATGAAATTGTTTAATATTTGACCCACATGATCAGATCGAAACTTTCGTTGAAAAAATGTACACGGGCAGATACTATAAACAAAAGAAAAGAAAAACATTAGCTGCTAAAACAGAAGATTAGGTACAAAAAATAAGAGCTGTCGAAATTTTGCATATACTAGCATTAATATAGTCTTTTCGTTACTGAGTTGGATACACTTGCCGACCAGCGCTCGGCGATCCTTCATTGTTTGTGAGTTAAAATGAAATATTCAGTTACAAGAGCATAATCACTCATTTTCAAACTCTATGAATTACTATACTATCGTAATTTCCAACCGTATACGTTAACAGCTCCTATGTAGCTAAAATATTAGAGGAATATTGTCAGTAAGTTAACCTTCTGAATAACGGAACACTGAAGAAGTAACGGAAGGAAGTCCAACTGCATGATAAAACGTGTAAGTAAACGCTTGGTTTACTCAAATTTCGATGGCTATTTTTAATTCCTTATCTTTTGTATCAGAGCTGGGCGAAGTTTCGTAGCAACCAGTGTACAAAATTTCAAAGGTAGTTCCGACCTAACGTTATGGAATGTTACCTTGTAAGTAGTTACGTTAAAATTTGATAGATGTCAGCCCTAACTGGATATTTTGCTTATGTTTCTTTGACCAAAAGATTTTAAAACACTGACCTAACTGAAGATGAGTTTAACTCGATTTTCCTTTGTTATTACTTACATCCTATGTTAAGGGTAGAGAGGGAGAAACTTACACGGTTCAAAAGATGTCATTCCATTCTGTATTTCAGGTATTTTAAACATGGCGGCAAAGAGGTAAACTACTAGTTGTGAAATAACGCGGATTGACATAACGAGCACTGCGAATCAATTAGATTTTGAAATTGATATATAAAGTATCTTGATCTTTCATCATGAAAATGCACGATGTAACTCTTCAATTAGTATTCCAATTTTGGTTCTTCTGTCATGCTGTATATCTCAAAGACTATATAACACTTTGAACAAGGGTTTGCTATGCCTTTCTTGAAACAAGCGAATCAGTTTCCGGAACGATGGTTCAGAAGTTAAACTATGCTACAGATTAACCTAAAACAGAATACTTCTCAACTCTGACTATAACGTAGTTGGTGGAACATTCACTTCACATCCCTGACTTCCGGTAATCGTTTCTTGAAGCCAGAAATCCTGACACAAATTCTTCCTGGGGTGCTGGGGTTTATAATAACAATACCAGAACCACTTCCTTCCAAAATGTTTTTCCTTGCTGTTGTTGGCTGCAGGAATTCCGACAGAATTTTCAGTTTGAGGGATGTAAAGTCAAAATTGAGAGGGTGTAAAGGGAGTTTTGCACGGTTTCTGTCGATTTTTCACCGTAAAAAAAATTAAGTTGGGGGTCGCTCTCGAGAATTTAGGGGATAACATACCCCCACAGGAGAGGGTCTGGCAGAATCACTAGTTAGCATGGGCGGATTTAGGAGAGAAGAGGCTCTTGGGAGCAATCACTTTAAGTGTGGAAGCTATTTCGGGGGTCATTATAGTCATTCTGAAATGACTGGGAGGTAATGCCCCCCATAAATCTGCCCATGCTGGTTGGTTGTTAAAATTATGCAGAGCAAAGTTTAAAATACTTTAAAAATTCACTTAGCGAAAAAAAAATTGAAGATGTCCGTGGTCTATTGTATACTTGCGCCCCCTTTCCCCCTCGCACGAAAATTTTGGATCCGCTACTGTTGTTCATTTGCTTCTAAACACCTGATATTTCTCCCAAAACTAATCGAAGATGATGCCAGTAGTTACGTTGTTTTTCTCAAGCCAAATTTGACTTCGGTAACAAAGTGAAGCTGCTATTAACCGACCATTAGTATTGTTACAATTCGAAGAACAACCCAAGCATCCTTGTATGCTAAAGAAACCAATGCGTAATGAGTATTCATCAGTTTACGTAGTCAAGTACAAATAGCACTTCCTCTGCCATTAGTATTATTACTACCTCTTGCCAAGTAGTAGGAAATAGCTTCCTTCATTTCCCTCTTTGTAAAAAATATCTCATAATTGAATTTCTTCGACTAAATGGAAATTAATTACATCTAGACAGTCGGCTCCAAAATGTTCGTTCTTCTTTTTTTTTTTTAATTCTAACTCCTCCTTAGTTAGAAACAAATGGTTGTGGTACAACGCACAGAGGTCGGTGGTGGAAGGGGGTAAAAGGCGAGGGAATGGAGAGAGAGAGGGGGGGGAGAGGGATGGTTGCATAATTCAGAAACAAAACACAGTCTCTAATGAAATTTAAATCAGTTTTGCTGAACAATGAACTTTATATTAGCCAGATGCATGTGTACTGTTTCTAAAATGTAAGGTTGGCTGGTTCCTTCGAATGAATGATATGTTTTCATTTTCTCCAGCTTTTAGAGATACACGTTATATATAGAGAGAGACAGAGAGAGAGAAAGAAATGGGAGATATTTGTGTGTTCTCTGGAAACATGTCAATTTTCTCTCTCTCGAGAGCATTTGAGAGTAAATGCTTTCTCTCCGAGATAAACAATAGATAGTTAATTGCAACTCATTTCCACTAAATGAGGGGACATCTATTTTAGTAACTTTTGTCAGTTTGGTACTCTCAAAGGATATGCTCACGTCATCTTGTTTTAGATTATTATTCTTTTATTTTCTTTGGAAAAGTTTATTTTATTTTATTTTTTGGAATCGTTTCCCGTTAAGTTCTTGAATGTCTGTTTTCCTTTTTCTTTTTTTTTTAAATTCTTTATGTTCTGTACAATTCTTAATGATTAATTCTTTCCTATAACTCTCTGCAATACGAGTGCTGCGGGAAACGTTTCTGCAATCATATGAAAAGAGACATACACAATTCTGGAAATGGCTTTAGTGCTTTTCAAAGTATAAGATCGATACACTTTTGCATATAATCAAATTAATTTTGAAAGTAATTCTTTCATTTGGAGTGTGGTTTAACTCAGAAACCGCTGTTCGTACTGCTTCAGGCGAGACAAATCGCTCACCACTCATCTTATTAATTTTCAATGTTTGAGAACAAAAAGAAGTCATTAGTTGATGGTGATAAATGTGGTGAGTACGGACAATGAGTCATTAATTCGACATTTTTACTTGACAAAAAAAATCAACAGTTGTTTGTGCTGAATGGGTGCTGGTGTTGTCGTGGTGAAGAATGAGTCGATGATTTTGGTTTGTTTTATGTAATTCATTGATGATCTGTGGCAAACAAATTGTTGTATTCCAATCAGCATTTACAGTTCTTTGATCTTCTAAAGTTATGGTTGCCAAATTTCCTGTATAACCGCAGAAACAAGCAATAATTTGCTTGGCAGCACTCTTGAACGAACAACTTTTGTTGGTTTCGGCTCACTTTGAAACACTTAAACAGTAAATCGATGTTTAGTTTCGGGTTCGCAGGAATAAATCAATGTTTCGTCTCCTGTAACGTTGTAGTACACCAAATTTGGCTTACGTTGGTTGAATTTTTTGAGCATTTCTTTACATCACTTGACATGAGTTTTCGTCAAGTTGTGGGATCCAACGGCTTGAAAGCTTCCGTACGTGTAGGTAACTATGCAAAATCTTATGTATTGCTTTCATGTCATTGTTGAAGGATGACTGAATCTCATGTCATGTCACATGACGATCTCTCTCAATCGTGACACGCATAGCATTAACATTACTGACAACAACAGACGTGGATGGACTACTTTCACGAAATTCATCACTGAGAAATGTGCGACCAGGTTGGAATTCGGAAAACCAATTGTACACAGTTCTATTAGATGTTGTTTCATCCCCAAAAACAAAATGAAGTCGCTCGATGCATTGTTTCGGGGTTAAAATACATTTGTAATCATAGAAAATTATTGCCCGAAAGTTTTCACGCAAAATTTCCATTTCTCAAAGAAACCTACTTCTTGTAACTGCTATGAAAAACAAATGCATAGGCGTAAACAAACAATTGAAGATAATTTAAACATAGAAAGGTCGATTCTTCCGAACTTTATAATAGCGGAACACTAACACCTCTGTTGGTAGTATTTTGCAGAAACTTTTCCAGCAACCCTCGTACATTACTATATTTTACAAATTAAATCGATTGATATTTTAGCTAAAAAATAAAGTAACTGTTATTAGAAGCTTAAAAATAAAAATATACAAATGACATTACAGGTTCTTTTTTTTAATGGAGTTAATCGTTTGTATATGATGCAATGCAATATACGTACATGTCCAGGATTTTTCCTCAGTCACACGAGGTAAATATAAGGTCGCATTATTGCCCAACGTGTCTTTGTGCAAAATATTGAATATTTTGCGTTATATAATGGAAAAAGAAAAGTGTATCCAATTGTTTGTTTTTTATTAATTTTTTATCAAAATTTGCATGTGGATACACTGTAATGTGTTCTAACTGAATGAAAGTGAGAAAAGCCGGAAGTAAACCTCATTTCTGAAATATTGTAAAATACCAAAAGAAGTTTCTTGGATAAGAGTACGCACTTAACAACAATGACAAGTAAAGGGGTGCTTTCCTTCATATCTTGAGCAGTTCTCATGTCACCACTCCCCGCAGTTACCGCACAGAACCCAGTCATCCTCAAACGTCTCCCCACAGCCTCGGCAAGATGTTCTTCCATGGTGTTCATTTGTTGAACTAGAAGTTGATAATCGTTTATTTTTCTTGTGTTCGTCTCTTCTTTGTTTGTTCTCA
>JAGDQP010053527.1:0-13542 GCA_022664845.1 Lepisma saccharinum | reverse complement strand
TTCCGAGTAAATTTAGATCCACATTTGTCACATTGAAAAGGCTTCTCTCCTGAATGTGTTCCCACATGCCTGTTCAAGTGACTTCTGTCAGTACTTTTATGACCACATATTTCGCATAGGAAAGCGCTTTTCGGTACGTGAGTTCTCATGTGACGTTTCAAATTACCAATCCTAGAAACTTTATATCCGCAAATTTCACACTGCAAATGCTCGCCCAGTGCATTGGTTCTTAAGTGCGTTTCCAATGAATTGCTTTCAGTAAATTTGTAATTCCATATTTGACGTTCCAAAGGTCCTTTCATATCTTGAGTTCTCATCTGCTGTTTCAAGTTTTTGCCTTTAGTACATTGATATTCGCAAATATCATATTGAAAATGTTTCTCCCGTGTATGAACTGCTATGTGTCTTTTCAAGGAATCCTTACGATTACATTTAAATCCACATATTTCACACTGAAAAGGCTTGTTGTCTTTATGAGTTATTTTGTGCGTTTTAAAATTAGAATTAGATGAAAAATTCGTTTTGGACGATCGACATTTATAAAACTTGATTTTAGTGTGTGTTTTGGATTGTATTTGCAAATCGGAAAACAAATTTTCTGCCTTCCGCTCTCCTCTTGATTTCGTTTTCTTTCTCTGCTTCTTTTGAGAACATTTTATTTTATAAGACTTACTACATAAATTATTTTCCCTCCGTTTGCGATTTAATCTTCCTTTCATTTTTCTTCCTATTACAGTGAGTTGACAACTTGTTTCAAATTCACTGGTAGATTGACTTACAGTTTTCACTTCATTATTTTCGTCTCTAATATTCGCATTACCGTTTCCACAAGAAACAGTCTCTGCTGTAGATACTAGTTTATAATCACATCTTTCTGCCTCAACTTCTGAATTTGTAGAAAGATTTTCGAGAGAAGTTGTAACACAAATATCTTTCATTCCTTGCTGACTATTTGAATATACTGCAAAGGAAGATACATCTCTTTTACTTTCGAATTCTTCTCGCTTTATTGCACTAATACACTTAACTTCGCTAAAGAAGAACGATGAACTTTCTGCTGAGCTGACTACATCCGATGAAGACAACGCAACCTTTGAGAAGATACTCGATACTAGATCGTTAACTGCTCCTTTGGAATTTTCGACATCTGTACTTTCGTATAAGTTTACATTTTCGGTCTTATTTGGTCTGCTACAACCCTGATAAAAAGCAATATAAAATTTGGTATTAGAAGTACTAAGTTTTGCACATGATTTGTAAAAATAATTTATCAATAATTTTAAAAGTATTTTAATACCCATTTATTTTTATATCAGAGTGCATCGTTTATTCTGCGAACCACAGAAACAGACGAAAAAGATCCATGGTTTCATGAGAAAAAGAAGGGAAGAAAATTATGATAATGTCTCAACTAAAAAGATAATACAGGAAAATACTTAATTATGTTTTTGGAAATCGATTTCATTAACTGAAAGTTTATCAAACTTAAAACGTATTCGTATTGAGTCAAATGTGTTACCAAGCAAATGTAACATTTTATATCCTCAAATAGAAGGACGTAAGTTCATTGCAAATGCTCATAATTAAATGATAAAGCATTTTATAGGTGAGCGTATACCTAAATTCTTTATGCAAAATCTTGGCGAAATTATGTGAATAAACATTTGAAACGTAAAAGGTCTAATTGATTAATTTGTTCAATACAGAGCCTTCATGTTACCGCCCATAAACTCATTTTATCTATCTATCTACAGAGCTGTTGGCTTGGATAAGGGCTGAACGTGATATAAAATCATTTGCACATATAATCGGAACATACTCGTTAAATAGAGTATTTTCGGACACGCAGGGTAACTTCAAAAAAGTTATATTAAAAAAAATAAAAAAGCCTCTAAAATGGGGATTTATTTGCCTTCATCTCTTTATACGGAAAAACGAAAATCGATAATACATGTAACAAACAATTCCGTAACTGCAAGTCTCTGTCGTTTTCCGAGATTCATGTTTGGCGAACGTTTTCTGTTACCAAGTTATGGCTGTAACCTTGTACTGTGCGCACGAGACGGGTAGTTCTCCGAGTTTATGTGTCCTGCCACAGATTTTCTCTTGTTAGTCTGGAAGGGAATTCAGTTATCTGATATCAGAGTTATATAGTAGATGTGGCTATACTATCGCGTTGTTGGAATAATAGAGGGAGCTGGGAAAGCTTCGGGCAATGCTGCGTAATTAACAAAGAAAACTCACCCACTTAAATACATTGGAATTATGAGTCAAAATCATATGATATATTGGAGCTATGAACTCCGGGAAAATGTATAGAAACACGTGCTCTGTAAAATGAAGAATCCTTTATTCATAAATGCAAGATAAAATTATAAAGTCTGTGGAAATGTGATATTTGGTGTGATGTGATTTGTTACTTTAACATTGTTTTCACATAGACCTAGTTTTAGACAACCACTGCCCCATTCCGCTCGTTTTTGCTTAATACTAATGGTTCACATTTGTGTGAATATAAAACCAGAAATAACAATAAAATACTAAAGACTGTTTATCAATCAGTAGCACTATTTTTAAAGCTATGCTAATAATAACTTCAAAATTGTGTGCAGAGATTTTCGGGATATTATCCTTTCTCAAATGAGTCTGTACACGACTTTGACGTGGGTATTTGCATTCGTTTAAAGTTAATGGTATCGTATTCATTCATAAAGAAGGTAATAGTCTTTAGTTTGCGAAATTTATTTTCTGTACACATTCAGTCAAAACAAAATAGGTGGGAAATGGGCTTCCTGCTTAGCCTTACGTGAATTTTTATTTTTCTCTTGCTTCGTTGTCCACTTTTGTCCTATGGACAATAACTAAAATGCACAGTGTCCAAAATTACCCTGACGAATGGGCTAACTTCAGACACATTTTACATTATTTTAAATTATTATATTTCTCTAATAATCTGTGAAGCATTATTTATTATATTTCTAAATCAATAACACATCTGTAAAAATCAAAACCGAAAAATCGTTTTAACCATAAGCAAAGTACACTGAAAGGTAATTAAAGACAGTCTGAAGCTACCTCAGTTGATGGAACTCAAATAAGAGTTTATACAAAAGTATATATGACAAGGTATATTCGCCAAATGCCTAAGCGGGATTTATTGAAAATTTATTAAAATCTACAGTACAGGCTATTGTGTATTGTATTAATATAAGTGGCCCATAACGTTAATTTGTACTCTGATGAGCATTCATATACCTGGAATGCTATCCTAAATTACTACTAGATTTGGACGCAAAATTGCCTAGATTTTATTGAGATAAAACTGGTCACGACTGTGAAAATGTGCAAAACAAATTGGATCAACCACTGTTTCTCTTAAACATGTTACATACACCGTACGCCATATTGGATACAAGTTTTATTTTTTTCAAATGGGTATAGGTGCAAGTGATACATCAAATACATGTATATATTCGCAGACATTCACTAACGTAGTTAATTTTACTGTATCTCTAACAGTTTCCAAGTTATTGAATATGAGAAACCACGTAAATTATTAAGTTACTTCATGAAAAGGATGGAATCATCCGTTGAATTATTACAGATAGGAAGAACAAGGATATTGTGATATGCATATGAATCAAAACAAGTTATACATCTTTAACAAATATAACACTCGCTTTCCCTCATTTTTATTCCGCCATATTTGATCCAAGTTATTCTTTTCAAATGTGAATAGGTGTAATTGATATATCAAATCCATGTATTTTTTTTTAGAAAAAATCACTGGTGTAGTTTGACTGTATTTTGAACTGTTTTGAAGTCAATGAGTGTTAAATGTCAAGTACTTTGAACAAACTGTAAAGTTCTGCGGAGTTTGTGTGTGTAAAGCGTTAATTCTAGCTGCCCATAGCAGTAATTGTACATGCTTATAAGACTTAATGAACCAATCTTGCAAGCATAACTATACACAATAGTAAGCACACTAGATAAATAATGCATCTGTGCGGTTGGGAGATGAGCAACTCCAATATTCAGTTTGCCAGATAACATTGTCAGGAGCAACAAAGAAATTATAATTAACGAGGAATGAAGCTTTCTTCCAGGCGTGCTTGATCATGTTGAATATTGGAGCACTGAACTGATTACGGTTATATGCGTGCAGATTGATAATAGCATTCGTCTCCGGAGGTCTATATCAATATTATCGGGCAAAATACGCTCACAAAAGGTTTTGAAAACCATTCGAATGACGGAAAAAATATACATCTAAATGATGGACCAGCGACGTTGTTATTTCTAGATGTTTATATGGGATTGAAAACAGATGTTGCTGTTCGATGAAAAATGAGTCAAGGACTACACCACATTACGTTTCAACATCGGGAGAGAAACAATTATTCTGCTATTGTTCAAGAATATTATTGTCCACTTTACCAGTTTTGGAACACGTTATATATATACGATTGGAGATCGAATCAGTTTATCTTACACAATACGACCAAGGGCCCTGCTTGGCTCTTGTAAGAAATTAAGGAGAAGGGTAGTTTTTTTGCATCGAGAGAATCGGCTGACTTGTATATGAATGTGATATTCCAGAAGCTTATTTTACTCCAACACTGGTACCTCTTTCGCCCATGTTAGATACCGGCAGTGTGTGATCCCTGTGAATCTCATGATTAAATCCAGATTGGTCTGTATTTGGAATTTCAACTGAAGAATACTTTGGAACGATCTTGTCCGTGAATTCATTCCCAAATGAGATTCGCAGAATTCTCAATCCCTTCATCTGACTGAGCAGGTTTGTACGTCACAAAGTACGTAACTTTGCGAGTGAGAATTGTGTGAGATTTCTTGAAATCCCGAAGCCGGGTTGGTCCACATTTGAAATCAGTTAAACCAAGCACTCTAGCTTTTATACATGTCCATCGCCTATAAAAATCATGGACAGTTGTTTTTTAAACTTTTGAAACTTTGATCACACTCATTCCCATATGATCTTTAGTTTCTCGGGTTTTGTTCGATGTTCGTCATAATATATTTGATACCGTAGTAGATAGTTGCTTCTGTCTTAAAGTGGTGCATATTGTCTTCAGGACCTTCTCTGTTTCTAGACTGAAGTACATTTTTTTGACAATCAAATGTAACACAAAAGTTTTCCACATCATCGATTAAAGCCTCATAAACAGGCTCTGTTTCAGTGCTACATCTGAAGGCATTTGCACTAATTCTTCATCTTCAAGGATTTCGGAGATGGTGGCGTCTTCATATTTCTTGATTAAACTGAAAATACTACTTGCAATATCCGTTTCTTCAACATGTAACCAGCTCAACTCTTTCTCATAGCATTATAAAAGCCCAAAGGTGGATAATTGCCACTGTCCCAGAATGTATTAAGGTGTGTTCGGTGTTCATACAGATAATACCCTTGTACAGTTCCTTCACGTATCAGCATGCAGTGGGGTACGGTAGCGTATTGAGTAAATTTTCTGAGCGGGTCCTTATCCTAGTGTATGTTGGGGTGTGGAGTGGAGCAAGAGAGTATTTGTTATGCACTCATGAATGAAATTTCGACTCCGTTATTAGTAGTGTTAAGCATCGGCATGCTATAATTAACTAATTATGTTACACAGTGCAACTACACTGTTCCTAATGCACAAAAATATTTGAAACAAAAACTTTTCATAGTAAATTGCATGCGCGGTATCTGAAAAGAGACGTCTCTGCTATACCTCCTTTACATGGGCAACTTCAAAATTTTATATAGCAGTATGGGCTAACTTGGTTTCTGTTGAGAAAAGCTCTAAATTTTGAACAACTTTTTAACAGCTCATACCGTTTGGCAGCTTTAAGAGCTAATCGGTTGTCAACATTAACATCAGGTAGAGGCTTTTGGGATTTTCGGATTTTGTAACTAAAAATAACAGTAAATAAAGTTAAAAATCAAGTGAATTACTAAATTGGATACATAGAATTAAACGGTGAATGTTGGAAAACAAGGGGGTCCCGGGAATACTGATTGGGACAAGAAGCAACTTCAAAACTTTAAATTGAAACAATAGCTGATATTTATTTCATTGGAAAAAGAAACATTAAGGTTTGAAACAAACTTTCTGAGGATAATTGTTATACATCCAGTTATATGAACTACTGTAATTGCTAAGTTAATGGTTGACTTACGAATTCCCTCTTGTAATTACCAAACGCGCGAGTTATTAAAAATGTTTCCTCTGAAAGATGTTCAAAATTTCAGACTAGTATCAAAGACAGCAAAACTAACCATTGTATCCATTTAAAATTTAGAAGTATCCCCGTATCAGTATTTCCAGGGAGTTATTCTTTCCCATAATTTCACCGTATAATTTTGCAGACACAATGTAGTAGTTCACTTTAGTTTCAACGTCAACCACATGTCAAATTTAACAACCAATTAGCTCTTGTACCTGCGAAACTGTATTAGCTATCTAATAGTGGTTCCTTAAGAAGTTGGTCAATACTTGGAATTTCCTTCAAGGGAATAAGAACCAACTCATGTTGATATTTACAATTTTGAAGTTTTTATGTGTTATTCCGGAAACGCTCTGTTAGAGCATCACCATTTCATCATCATGTATACATTGGTATAAAAAATGTGTTTAAAAGTTTCTGGGCACTACAAACTCTCTTATAGCCCTGTTACTTTTTTTTAAAATCACACCCCGTATATTAACATTGATTTTCAATGAAACATTTGAAACGAAAGTTATTCTTATAACTTTATCTTCCATCACCCGTTTGATTTTATCTTCATCGATATTTTAGTCAATCGACTTGGTCAAATTCTATAAAGCCGTAAATGAAATTTAGTTTTTAAGCAAGCTTTTCAATCTTCCTTTTCCTAGTGAAACTTACTACCTTGTATACCGTATATCTAAATTTATTCTTAGCTTTATTTCATTACACCAGTTCTTTAAACAATTTAATTATAGCTGTAATAACTGACAATCTTCAGTAATTTTACAACAGTTAGTATTTTCACATCGTCAGCAAATATATGTGAACATGAATATTGGAAACAGGAGGGAATACCCTTTTTCATTAATTAAAAGCATAAGAGGGCCCAAATGGAACCTTTGAGTATACTACGCACTCACCATATGGCACCCAATAAACACGTTCAGACTGTCTTGTGTTCGACAAATAGCTCTTAAATACGTTCAACAGATTTCCACTTATTCCGCATACATTCAATTTTGACAAGGTGTTATGTTGTATGGACTCAAAAGCTTTAAATAAATAAGTAAACAAAACATATTGTTGCTTTTTATTAGATCTATTAGTTAATATATCTAAAAAAATATTTAAATTCGTAGTAGAAGAACGGAACTTCATAAACCAATGCTGATGTACAGAAATCATACTACGAATTTTGAAGGCAAATATGATCATAAAATAATGATTAGAATACTGTAGTAAGCAAAGGATGTATCGAAATGTATCGAAAATTTAAAACTACTTACTACGCGAATTTTAAACAGGCTCATTTATGCATTTTCATTCGATCTGGATAAGATACCTGTCATATTATATAATTACATAACATAGACATGAAATGCGCTAATTAATCAGCACATGCTCGTGCAATACAAGCTGGTAGAATATCTGATTCTAAAAACCGTTGCTCATTAAGCTCCTTATTTATTAACAATATCTCATTGTTGTTGAAACAATCTTCAATTATAAGAGAAATAATAAAATACGCTCAATGTTATTTCAATTATCTAAGTTATGATGAACACGCCAACAATTCATTATTAACACAACTGCAAAATACGTTGTTTGCTATCTTATAAAGGTGGGCGCGTACAAAATATCCTACATACAAAGGTAATGCTCCTGGAAAACCAAGCTAATTCAAGTCGGGCAATTCAGCAGATATTTAATAACAAATGTTCACCAGTTATTATGGAAATCGACTTCTAATCGCATACTTTACATTCACTTTTCGCAGATAAAATATATTATTATTGCCAATGTAAGAAATGGATCTCATACCCGTAGTTGTACCAGTTTATATCTAGACGAAAGCAAATAAAAAGAGCTTATGAAATATTTCATTATTTGGTCTGAAGTATTTGCATGTTAAATGTGCAAATTTTGTTTATAAAGCTAGTTGATCAGGCACACACATTTAAAGACAACCAACACAATAACTGCCCAATTCCCTAAAGTAGGTACTTGTAGGGATGTGTTAGTCCATACTAGTGTATTACCTGCACCCACAAATCAAATTAACACTGATCGTTAAATACATCCTGGTAATATGAACTGTCTCGAAGGTCAAGTTCTTCATTTCTAATTACCAAAAATCCCAATAACTTTAGATTAGTATACGCAAATTTAATACGTTAAAACTAATGCAATTTTACCTTTTGTAGTATTACACGATTAACGCAATGTATTTGGTAACAGTAAAAACGTAACAGAACCACTAGATACAGTGATTTTCATCGAATCAAAGTTGTGTTTACATATCGAATCAATTATTTGAAATATGAAATAATTTGCCGATTTTAACAGTAGATTTGCGCATGTAAATAACACAAGTTTTGTAAAATCATAATTGATATAATTAGTATATTTCAAAGATAAATTCACGTATATTTAAAATGTAGATCTGCCTAATGTGACCTCAGAACATGGAGAGGAAATTATTTAAAAAAATGGAGTTAATTTATTGATAACGTTATAAAATAATTTAGAAGAATAAATAGACTTACCTCATTAAAAGTATCAACGAATTCTATCTTCTCGTTCTTTACTTCTATTGGTTGTTGTAGAGCGTTGAAGTCGTCTGCGTATCTGCCATTAGAAGACATGGCTGGCATATGTTTAAACGTATTGAAGGCAAGTAGTTAATTATGTGCCATTTCCTCTTCACACAAATAATTTACGAATATATATATATAAGTGCTAGGCATACGCCACACATAACTTATGTGAACTTTTAGTTTTAAGTTTGCTGTTTAAGTACAGCATAATATGAAAAGCGACCTTCCCTTCCTGAAACAAATCAAAAGAAAAGTTATACTTCACTAACAATTAATTTTAATACCATTGATAGGAACTAATTAACTATAATTATGAAACATTTAAAATAGTTGTTAGAGGGAAGATTCAAACTTAAAATTATTTTGATGTAGAGGTTGATTTTAAATACCTCCCGTTATTACATTTCTATTTCACTAAAATACAAGAATTATAGAAACCTAAGATATCTGGGAATTAAGAATGGCTACTTAATTTCAGATTGAACATTTGTAAACGGTATTGCTATTGTATATCCTTAATTCCATACTAGACTATAATAAATTACAAACCAGTGTCGTAATGTAATTATGCATTTATTATTTGAGGATCAAATATAAACTGTTCGTAGAAGAATTGGAGATATCTATGATATAGAAAAAATAAAAGGTCAAAAAATAAATTACCTCCTTTTCAATATTTTTGCATTAAAAGAAGCATTTACACCACAATTTATACGATTTATATGACAACAGTTACGTAGAATGCTCGAGCCTCATATTCGTTTTGTGGAGGCAGATCTCGACACAATCATTTCTTAGAACACAAGTTTAAATTCAATTATTCAAAGTGTCCTGAGATATACCAGCTTGGGATACGTAAGGGGAGAGGGATACTTGTTTTTCTTTTTTGTGTGTGACAATATAAAACGTAAAGCGTTAAACGCATTTATCTTAAATGTGCAGAAAAGGATTTTAAAGCTTGTGTCACTTATCTGATCGATCATATGACTATAATCGGTTGTTTAAGAAAACTGATGATATATATTGTAGTGCAGTGTAGTAGTAGTAGTTACACAAGTGGGAGGGCTACAATATGAAACATTTGAAGCAGTGGTATTGATGCTTTTGGATGAGTAACCCTACAATACGCATACTCTTTCAGGCGTCATTAATGCTCACCTTGGTAACCTTTCAAACCACCTTTCGTTCCGCTCCCCTCTGTGTACATCATTCCATTTTAATATTAATAGTTTAATAGTATGAAAGGTGTATTAAGGTTTAGGACGAGTTACGTTTCGAAAGAAACAAATAAACTAAGGAAAATAAGTATAAAATATGTATTTTTAGCCTTCTATTCTGCTGAAAAAAGTCACGAAAATGAATCTACACTTCGTTGTATTAAGGTGATAGTCTTTTCGTAGCTAGAAATATACAAAAATGCAAAGAGAGCTTTGGTTTCATTGGCCATTGTATGTTATGTCGACATTATATTATGCTCTATGGCTGGTAGCTTGGTTGTAGTAATGTTTCACGATCACAACAAATATTGCCTCTCTTAAACAAAATAATCTAGGCCTCTCAATCATTTATTGCTTCCTTTGTTTTACGTATTGCTTCAGAAATTCGCAAAACTACGTTATGAGCTGGCCTTCAAGTTTAGGTAGCGGGCTAGGCGTTAACTGTCTTGCCTTTTACAGGTCCAAATATTAGATCAACATCAGCGTCGTTTTCTCTAACATTTTGTTCCTCTGTACAATCAGAATCGATACTCACTTCGTTTTCCTCTCCGTGCTGGTTTCTGACACATTCATATTCATCATCATCAATAGACGAATTTTATTCCAAGGAAGCAGTAACGAAAACTCGGGGTAACTTCAGCATTTTAAATTGAAACCGAGTGGTTTTGCTTTCTTTTAACAAACATGAAATTTTGAACAACTTTCAGATGAAACACTATTTAATATATCGTAATGTTAGATAATTACAAGAGTTATTCTGTAGGTCAACCATTAAGTTCCCAAGTGTTCCTTGTAAGAGAAGGAATTTAAAATGTTTCCTGTCAAAGTTGTTCAAAAATTTATGTTTGCTTCAGAGAAAGCAATACCAATCATTGTTTATATTTAAAATTACTCTTCCTACCAGAAAATAGCATTCCTGTGATAACGTTTATACAAAATTTCACAGTTTAAACACGCATATTATATTTAGTGTGGACTCTTTGAGTCATAGCATCCGAACTGTCCCGAAAACCCTCTACATAACGTTAATTTTGAGCACCAATTAGGTCTTCTAGCTGCCAAACGGTATTGGATATCCATAAGTGTTTCTTCTAAAAGTTGTTTAAAATTTAGCGCTTGTTTCAATGGGAGAAAAATTAACCCTTGTTGTTACGTAAAATTTTGATGTTTCTCTCCCCGTAGAAGTATTTCCGGGGGCCTTGATTTGAGAAGCAGCACAATGTGGTTCTGCACATCAACTTTGTCATTAACCTTTTTTGTTTCAAAGATGTATGTGCAATAGGAGCTGCGTTACGGCGTTGGTACGGATTGACTGAATCGACCTGTATATGCAAAAGGCGTATCTTAATATGTGGGTCAAACTTCACAGGCGAATTCCTGACAACAAAACAATGAAAAAGTTCATATAAAAATAAGTCCGCTTTGTTTTCGAGACAGTAGCTTTCCAACTTGAAGCACAAAATTGACTTTTGTTAATGGTAAATACAATTAATATTTCGCCATAAATCATTAACGCCTCGTAAAATATAGTTTTCGGGAGGTGATTTTGTAACAATTCGGTGAATATCAGGAGTGAAGGCAGATATTACATTGTGTTGCCAGTCTGGACAACCTGGTATATCGCTTAATTTTTGAAATGACAGTACGGCAGTTTATTGCATATATGGTATCCTCTAGAGCCGGGACACGTAATGTATGAAGTACATAACGTAGTGCTTCAAACTATGAGCAATATACGAGGAGAAATATTCAGAAGCACTTTCAACCTTCAACGTCATATTATATTATCAATTTGCAACATTTAAGCAGAACTGCCTGCAGTACCCCTCTTCTACATTTATAAGATAGCATTGGAGCAGATTTTTAGAGCGATTTTTAAATTCTATTGGCGTGGGTGAAAGTACTTTTCCTCTCGTTACTGTGTATTTCCTCTATTGTAATCATCTAATATGTTTATTTCACTATTGAATCAGCTAATAACTTTAATTCGTGTAGAAGTATGTGAATAAGACATATGAAGTGATAGAATCTTTTGTCTTATTGGACTTACGGTAGAATACAAGTTTCCAATTACAGATCTGTTAGTGTTAAATTCTTATTCTCTGTAGGAAGTTAAAGTCTCCCTAATGCGTTTGCAATATTTAGAGTTTCAAGCTGTTTAGAAGGTGTGTTTGTTGATCTTCCCACTATAGGAGTCTTTGACTATGTTGTCATGACATCTACTATTATTTTAAAATTTTGCTTCATATTCGTTTGCGTTTCATAATTTGTTTTACCCTTATGGGATCACACTATTTTCTATATGTGTAGGAAACTCTCGAATTTTTATATTTAGGTTAGACCCTTTCCTTGTCTTCTGTATTTACTTTCAGGTGCCTGTTTCATATATAGTTTTTCTGTCGGTGCAACAGTTTACTGAGTTTCGTCGTCTCCAATAGTGGCATACAGTATATTTTATACGAATCTTCATTTCCGAAAAAAGTAAAATGCAGAGTGTCCGCGACTTAATGGCGAGAACTTCGGTAAGTGATTATTTACAGCAAAAAAGGAAAAGTTAATTTGAAAAGAATCCGAAATACGATTATTTCCAGATGCAAGTTCTAAAACTCAGAGTGGCATCGGCACAAATGACGTCAGAACTCGACATGTGATGAAAGAACCAGTGATGGCTTAGCAAATCACATTCGAGGTTGTATATGATACATCTGCTTTAGTAATGCGTTAATTGACGTAGTGCCGATAGATAGGTTTCGCAACCTACTAATTGGACTGACAAGGAATTAAATGCTTTAATATGATGTAAAGCGTAAAATATCTAGTTAGCTTCATTCGCCAATCATAAACATTACTTAAGTAGATGTAATGAGGACTCCTACGAGAATGATTTGGTATGTCGACACCACTTATGCCATTAACTGCTGAGACATGACGTCATTTGTAACGATCCCGCCCTGACTTTAAATACTCGTAGCTCGAAATTAAGCAAAACTCGGAATTTCTTTTAAGTAGCTTTCTTCGCGTTTTGACGTAAATTACCTCTCGAAGTCTGCGCCTTTATTTCAGGTACACCCAGTATATTTATCGGACAGAGCGGATCCAGGGTGTTCTTGAAAAGACATTCTCGATAGTTTCCTTCCAAATGAATTAGAAAAATAATCATATCCCCCTTCATATCGCTACCATAGAATATGATACTGGCTTCCCTTAAAATTCATATGTCTAGATAAACTATATATGTCCGGAAACAAATAGAAGCGTTTTCTGAGAAAAAACTGTTGAAATAATAGTATCAATTTTAATTATTTCCTTGAGAGAGGCACATGCTCCTCCTCTGAACACACCAATGGAACCCAGGCACGTTTACGCGCGTGTAGTGCTTAATAACGTAATTACTCACTCAAAACTTGAAAAAACAGATCATTTTTTTTAAAGTGACAATTATTGTAGAAAATATGCATATTACTATTCTTGCAATGCTAATTATTAATAAACATTTACACCTGTCTTCATCAAAT
>JAGDQP010053526.1:0-13543 GCA_022664845.1 Lepisma saccharinum | reverse complement strand
GGTAACCTTTTCTTAACGAGTTTACCCCTTTGTATAGATCTCGTATATTATCAGTCTTGTCATTTCCTCTATCTCCTGAATCTTCTGCGTTAGATATTCTCGCTTTTTGTTTCTGAACCCGCGTGTGGCGTTTCGTTTCGCGTTACTGTAGTGGTTGGTATTTTCTTCGCATTTATTACTTAGCCATCGTCATCTGGCTTGCTTTCGTTCCTCATAAAGCTTAAAGCATTCTTCATCAAACCAAGGTTTGTTTTTCTGTAGTTTCTTCTCACCTACACGTTCCTTCGCTGCGCTCTTAATAGTTTCACGAATTGCCTCCCACATCTTACTTACATCAATTTCATTATTAATATCATCATTATTATTACTCGAGTCGGCTAGGATTTCGAACCTATTTGAGAGTTCGAGTTGGTAATCTGCTTTTATGCTCGGAATATTTAATCGTTTCACTTCGAATTTTAGTTGTTTTGACCCCTTGCTTTCTCTGTTTGCGATGCATAACTTTTCCCTTACTTTTGTGATCACTAATTGATGGTCGGTGTCACCATCCGCTCCTCTATATGACCTAACATCCATTATGTTGGTGTATCTTCGTCTGTCTACTAATACGTGATCGATCTGGTTGAGAGTTTTGCCGTCCGGAGATACCCAAGTATATTTGTGTATGTCTTGGTGTTCAAAGTACGTGCTCTTTACCAGTAGGTACGTGCTCTTTACCAGTACTGTTCCTAATGAGGAATCCTGTTCCGAAATCGTAAGACTGTTCCACCGTAGTAGAAAGTGTACTTGCCCTTTCGGATGCTATCTTGACCCTCCCATCGAACTTCTTGGATCGCTAATACGTCTAGCTTGTACTTCTCGGTCTCGCGTACCGCCACCTGAAAAGCGCCCGTACGTTCCACGTTCCTATTCTAAGGTCCTTCTTAATCCTGTTCTTGTAGCCCCCTGAAGCAGGTCCCCGCCCGGAGATCCGAATGAGTGACTAGTTTACCTCCGGAATATTTTACCCCAGGAGAATCCATGAGCCATCTGTTACTATTTCTTGACATGTTTCAGTGGTGTAGAGTTGTCAGCTCTACGACATCGCAGTAAAGGTAGACATTCAAGATGTCGTCCTCTGTCCATCTTTGAGCCTTGCCGATGTCATTCATCTTCAGCGTCAAAGTGGTATTGGTGATGCTTCTTCTCCTCACCATGATATTTTTGTTCGGGGTTATCTTGCCCTAGCCTTTGTAGATCCCTCCACTAACTGCAAGGCAGCAGTACTGGTTTTGGTCCGCCCGGAATATTTCCGGTACCCACCATCTCTGGTTGGCATTCCCATATCCGCCACCGGGGGAGACGCCTGGTGGGAGACCAGTAACTCCAACCCGGACAGGTTATGTACGGAAACAAAATATTACAACAAAGACATTGCTGTACAGTGTAACATAACAGAGATGAAAGATGAAAATGAGAATAAGAGCGACGGAATGAAAGACGAGGAGAATTCGGATTCTATACGGGATTTAGAACAGGAGGAGTTAAATCAGCAAATAATGGACTTGCATACAGATAAGGCATGGTTAGATTGGATCAGAGATTCATGAGTAGAGAGAAGAGGATTGAACAAATAGATGAATTATAAATAACATGGTAGACAATAAAGCGTAAGGGTTTAAACAATAAAAAGAGGAAAAAGAAGAAACAATGTAACACTGACGAAGCAAAGGAAAAGGAAATGGATGTGGAAAAATTTGACAAACAATAGATCCAGAGAACAACGGAGAGTAAGTGTTGAGGAAATTGAAAGAGGAAAGGTAGAAGGACTACCAAGTTGGTTACAACTACGGAATATCATAACTTGTGAGCAAACTGAACATTAAGGGTGATGATTAGCTCTGGAATTTGAAAAAAGGATATGTTAAGTGTACATTTGGTTTAATTGTTGCATGGAAGAGTGCTATGTGGCACTAAATATTATAATAGACAAAGGGTGCGTGTTTCAAAA
Source organism: Lepisma saccharinum (assembly GCA_022664845.1). Lineage (NCBI taxonomy): Eukaryota > Metazoa > Arthropoda > Insecta > Zygentoma > Lepismatidae > Lepisma > Lepisma saccharinum. Next base: position 11,553 of record JAGDQP010053526.1, on the reverse strand, counting down.
CAGAGAGGCCCTTTAAAAGATTTTGTAAGGAAAGAAGTTTTCCTTTGAGTTGTTTGTTTTTTATATTAAAAAAGGCAATCGTATTGCTGTCTGTCTTCTAGGTAAATGTTAAATAATAAGATATCCGTTTAGATGATTATATACGTTGAGAATAATAAGGAGACTGTTATAATGTATATAAGATATCAGATAACAATATAATATATGTGAATGTTTCTATGTACAAAATATGGTCTCTTGTGAGAAGATGTAATTAATCTGGTGATGAGAAATGTCATCTTTCATACAAAAGAGTCAGAAAACAAACCTATTGCTTTCTAGAATTGAGAATTGTTTTATAATAGATTTGAATTCTAACCTATTGCTGAATGTCTATTTACGTTAGGTTAGATCGTAATAGTATGGATGCGAATTAATTACGAATTGGAACCACAGTTATCATAATTATTAATAATATGTTTACATATCTCTCTGCATGTTAAACACAACAACACTCTCCATCCCAAGTATCCGATGTCTGTACCTCTTCTTCTGACACTTGTCTCTCCCTTTCCTACATATTTGAAGGTTAATTTTCATTACCGTTGTAAACAAGCGTAGGAGCTTCCAACGTACGAGATCTATATTTTTTGCTAAACTGATATCCAAACCACTCCGCTCAAAGGACCCTCACCGAACTTGATCTCGAGAGCAGGTGCTAACCATTTGGCCAACAAAGGGGGGGGGGGGGGGGGGCTGTCCCTAAATTTATGAATGTCTTTAATTTTCACCGCATATTTACTTTGTTTATTTGACCTTTTTTATATCATTCACGACTCAGTATTTCTAATTCTTTATAGATTTGTATGTATATCTTTCTTTATTTTGCAATCTTACATAATCATCTTTGCATTCACTTTCGAGGCCTATGTTAGTCCTTGATACAAGAGTGGAAATGGATAGTCCATCACAAACTACAGACAGATATCGAGCCGCCGTAGCTCAGTGGTAGGGCGTTGGCGTAACACTCGGGAGGTCGTGGATTCGATCCTAGCGGCCGACTATCCTGACTGGAGTTTTTCCTCAGGCAAATGCCGAGTCATATCAGGCAAATGCCGAGATGGCACCTTCAACATAGGCCCTGGTCGACACCTTCCCCTCCCCTATCCCGGCCTGAGTCTTAGATGCCTAAAGGCCATACATAAAAAAACTACTGACCTATTACTATTTTAAATGCCTTAACCAGGATGTTTGAATATATTATCTGTGAATATTTACAGTTCAACCTGAAACATATATGGATGAAAGACAGCATAGTTTTTTTTTTCCTGGTAGATCAGTATCTACCAACTTATGCGTGTCAATCATTTATATACAAGAGTGTATCAATTCCAAGTCTCAATGTGATACAATGTCCATAGACCTTAGCAAAGCTCTAAACAATGTTAACCACGGCATTTTGTTAACCAAATTATCAATTATCGGTCTGCCACCGAGGTCAGTCTCATGGTTTAAACGAGTTATCTGCCTGGGAGAAGGTTCAGTGTAAAATTGATGGGATTCGCTAGGGCTCCTATTGTTTCACATATATAACAATGATTTGTATCATAATATTATCAATTCCAACCTTATATGCTGATGATTTAAAGATTTTCTGGAAAGTCAGAAACTTAAAAACAATAGATTATTGCAAAAAAGATATTGATACAATTCGCCAATGGTGTCTTAGGAACAATATGCAAATCAGTATCGCCAAAACTAAATGTACGAGTGTCACTAACAAAACAGAGTATTATGTACGTTCATACAAGATGCATAATGCACAAATATACAAGGTTGGAAGTATTAAGGACTTAGGCATTACTTTCGACTCCAAATTAAATTTTAATTCTCTTACTGATATGCTTATTGCGGAATGTCCAAAACTAACTGGGTTTATTTTTAACCAATGGCATGATTTTAATGAAACAAATACTTCCTTAACTTTAAACAAAGTGTTGGTAAGATCCAAATTAGAATATGCTTTCAATGTTTGGAATGGCTTATCTCAAACTTCACATAACAGTCTCAAAGGTGAGCCAAATTCAATTTACCGTATTATTCTTTTAGTTATCACTTCTGGGGTGAATTTGTTAAATTTGAATCGTTTGGGTTCAGAAGGAAAAATCTTGACTCCAAGTTTTTAACGAATATTTATCGAATAAAATACATTGTATCTACTACTATTTTTATGATGTATCCTTTCTAAAGTGTACTCTTCAAGCGTAATCACTGACCAAATACAATTCTGAGAACAACTTTGATTGGTGTTTTCTAGTCGACAAAGCTTTGTTTCATTATTTACAAGATATTACGTTCTTTGTAACGATGCTGCTCTAACTTTCACCGTCTTCAGCCCCGAAACTATTTATTTTTTAATTGATTGAACTGTTATTAACGTCCTAAAGAAGCTGGTGAACTTCTAAGGATGAGACTTACAGTGTTTGGTAAAGTGGACTCCGAATCACTGCGTTAAATGAACTCCAGCGGGAACTGAACCCGTGACCACGCGCACAGGAAGCAAGCGAACTAACCTCTCGGCCAACCCCGACGTATTTATCGCGGGAGGGGGGAAATATTGGCATAATCTTTTATTCTTCTACTATGGGGAATTAATTACTAAAATACTGCCGTGTATATTTTGAAACACCCTTTATATACATAAGTACAAATGTACATATATTATATACTGACTCACCATAAGCTTCCAATAGAAAACATACCTATAAGAAAACTCAAGTAACAAGTTTCCCATTATACTGCAGGTACAGAAAGTGCTGTAGAAACACTGCAAGTGAAACAGTACATAGATAAATAGGTAATACTCGAAAATGGACGCTAACGAACAAAGAGAATTGCTATCTCCCATTGGTTAACTACCGGAAAATACGGTAGGTTTCATCTGCTAAAATGCATATCGATACATAAGTGGTAGTGCACGGAGCGAACTTTAAACTCTTCCTTGCATTGCGGTATTCATTTATATGGAACACTCGAAAAAAAAAAACGAAGCCCAGTGTAAACCACGCACTCCTACGATTCAGACATGCCCCACATTCTACTTTCAATCCTTATATGGCTTCTTAAAATTGATAGCTTGTTTCCTTTCTAAATGATTACAATATAACGTCCATTGAAACTGAATTTATTTATGGTCTTTAGGCATCTCTGGCTTAGGATGGAATAGGGCAGGAAAAAGGACGAGGAAGGTAGCGTTAGTGACCTAACTTAAGGTACCATTCCAACACTCGCCTGATGTAACTGATAAATCAGGGATACCCTCAGTCAGGATAGTCGGCTACAAGGTTTGAACCTATTGCCAATCCGAAGTCCGCGACGTTACCGGGTTGAATTATAAAATGACGATGTTCAAGAGAAAGTGCAGAAACCGTTACAAACTCAGAAAATACATATTCTAAAACACTCGTGATAAATCATACTCTCTCTACAATTGATATATGTGAAGAAACTAACTCACAAAAATCAGTCATTTTTCTACTACAATTTCACTTACGCTCTACTTTGTATATATTAAAATATAACTGAGAATTTCATTCATTGAACTTCAATCGTACGAAATGACACACACACACACAAAAAAAATATTCATACCTTCTGTCACATTTTTTAATCCTAATGTCGTGGACACATCTCCTGGTATAGACAAACCTTCCAAAATACCATTTCCGATTTCAGTAGTTAAAATCTTTTTGTCCAGTGTTTGATTATTTAGATCATCATCGACACTAACATGAGAGCTATCAGTTTCTTGGGTAACTTCTTCCACAGCCGATGGCTCAATATCAACGAAGCTGAAATTAGGGAAACACACATTTTATAAGAGTAAAGTACTTTCCTACAGGGGACGTCTTACAAATGAAAAGTACTGTCTTTATTCAAGAAATTCGATAATAACTAAAGAAAACAATACCTTGAGATTACTAAATAAAGCTATTTAAACGCAGAGAGGACACAATTACGATTGTAACTCACCTTAAAGTAAGGTTGTAAATGTTCTCTAATTAGTTGCTTCAATTTAATCCGACTACACCATTCGGGGACGCAATCGTTGAATCTTCAAAAGCCTTCTTTGAGATGTGATTACTCTGTGTCTGCAGTTTTATGTGAAATTTAGTTGCATGTGAAGTTTAATAAATATGTATGTATGAATAAAAGGAATAATGTGCATTAATTTTTTAGCCGATATATAAAGGTTGTTCGATAAATAAGTGGACTTTACTTACTGTGATCCCACAGATACATCAGCCTGTCAATCCCATTTCTGTAAAAACCTTCGTGCTAGCTGTGAAGCCATGACGAAAATGTATTTTGCACTTCGACGTCCGACGCAAAGCGCTTTCCCTTGAGGGCCTTCTTCACTGGGTCGAACACGTGAAAATCACAGGGGGATAAGTAGGGAGTGTAGAAAGGGTGGGATGGCACATCCCAGGCGCATTGTCAGATTATTGTCAAGGTATGCGGCCTTGCATTGTCCTACAAAAACCAAAATGTCCCGAGCCAGCATTCCAGGACTATTGTCCTTGATATTCCTCCTCAAACGTACCAAAGTTTCGCAGTAGCGACCGGTGTTCACTGTGACTCCTTTTGGCAACCAATCCACGACGATCAAAGGAAAGGGTACACATAACCTTTCCAGCACTGGGGGCAGACCACGATTTCTTGGGTGATGGTGATGAGGATGCTTCCATTGTTGAGTGGTGGCACTATGATTCGTCTTCTGCGATGATTTGATCCAAGAAAGAATCGCCCTTCTACTGGCAGATATATTGTAAATTCGGCTCTCTTCCTTCAGTCATATCAGTTTACTCTGATCATGCTAGGAGACTGTCGGAATTGTGAGATCTAGTTCAGTGTGGACTCATTTGAGAAGAAATGATACAACATCAACAAACTGTAATTACTGTAATGTCATGATAACGAATGGCACAAGCACTGGTGCACTTTGGATTTATATTCGCAAAAGACATCCAACATTACTAACTGAAGAAAATCAAGACAGTAGCTGATGTCCACAGAACTCAACGTAGATGAGGAAAAACTATTTTTCGGATATTCCTTGTGCTTATTATTTTGAACCCGACGATCATTTCGTAAGCCTTGCTGCTCACATCGTCAGAGGATTTTCTTTGATATAAAATTACTATTAAAATTAATTAAAACGTATAGCATTGTTACATAAACTTTACCGGTGTGACAGTATACGTTTAAACTATTATTACTTATTTGAATTAAAAATTTTTTGTTGTCCTGGGCAAATTACTATGCCCAATCGCCTGATTTCGATATGACTCTTAAAAGTACCTTCCATCCATCAGTAACGTAAGTACTACTACAAACAAACCCAATTTTGTTATTCATTTAACTCAATTTAGATTGATTTTAGAACTATTCTCTTTTCAGGACGTATACTTCGCGTTTCTTCAAACAGTATTTCATGTTCTCTGCAACGGTTGACTTTTCTAAATAACCAAATTTTAAAGCTCCAAAATGTTCTTTCATGCTGCATTGCACTGCATGGCCAGTCTGCTCTATATAGCACACGTCAAATTCATATTTCATATTCTCACATACTCCCGGTATCCTAAGATCAAGTGTGTCCTTCGGGGTTCTGAGGAACTATTTTATTTTCCTATATGGAACAAAAAGACATTGTATATTTTATGGGAGCCCTCATTAGACGTTGTAACTAATAGAGTAAGTTCAAACTAGAAAATATGTTGTGATAACTGGATTCCAAATCCTTATGAAATCCGGATTTGGCCATCCCTATACTTTACGGTGAGTTACAATAATTGCAATCTTGACATTAATTTATTACGAAACACAAAGGCTATTCTCAGTGATCTCACTGCACTTTGCTGTGATCAAGATTACGACTTTGTACCAATAGTAGCCAATATCTAAAAAAAAAAAAAACATTCATAACAGTGACACATTGTACGGTACAGGCCAGCATGAACTAATTAACACGATTTCTGATTTAATTTCACGGCTATTAAAGAAAACTTCATTGCTATACGTTGTTCTACACTTAAAGCTATGTTATCACGGGGATCATTTACTAGCCGCTAGTGTGCAGGTAAAGAGTTAGTGTGCAGTAAGTGGAGAGTACGACTGATGCTACTGGAAAATCCTATCGTCGCTTGCACTAGCGGCTCGTAAACTATTCCCATGACAACATAGCTTAACTCTATGACAATACGGTTTTGCGGCACAGCATTAACACAAAACACCTTCGAGCGTCCTATACTTATTCAAATGAAACCTGGCAAGAAAAACAATCAATTTGATAGATCATGAAGGTCTTATTCTCTGAGACAAATTGATCCTTAAACAATACAGATGATCTGTACACAATCTAGAGTTACATTAATGCAATAAAATAAAAAAGTGCTTCTAAAAACTTTTTAAAATAATTCGTACTAAAAATATGTAATGTTTCAGTATTTCTTTCATTTGCTCTTTTTGCACGAAACTGGGCTTTATATTTTAAATCTAAAGCAATATTTATAAGTAAAGAAAAAATCTTTAAAATGGAAAATCTAACTAACGTTATGAAAATAAACTTCATGTCCTCGTTTAAAATAGGATATTCTTTTACGTATGTAGTAGTTCATTTTGAATTCAAACAAAATCAATTGTGCATTACTAGAAAGAAAGAAAAAAAAGTTTTCACTTACCCATCTCCACCGCTCAATATTCCTAATACGCTACTTAAATCGTCAATTTCTTTCTGTCGAAGTTTCTCTTCCTTGGCATATGACTTTTCTATACTGTAGTCCTCTGCGCCATTCCTAAGGATCTCTACCCTCAAAATGCCATCTCGAGGCCAGTCGTCTTTTATATGATCAAGGCAATTAATAGGCGTACGAGAAAATACCACATGGATGTAAGCAAGGACGAAAAATGCTGTTAAAGCCTAAAAAGAAAATATGAACACGTTGTTAAGTTTGCAGGTTTTTTCTAACATTCAATCTTAAGGTTTTAGACATATTTTTAATAGAAAATTCAGTTCTATCGGGATTTCCCTATTATGTAAATACAACTGAATGTTACCATCATTATCTCACAAATTGAAGCGTTATAAGAGATTGAATCAGCTCCAGAAAACCTCTGTTTGTATCATGGTATGTTCTTGTTTTTGGGCATATTGATCTAGAAGTGTTGGGACACAACTTGATATTCATTACTCAACTTCTAAACAGGCTATAATTTCTGAAATTAATTTTCAGGTTTCATGTATTTGAGTACGAAACAGTGTGAGGTTGCATTTCCTTGAAAATAGTAGCCATAAGAGACATTGTCAAATCATTTCAAAATTAATTTAGAAGAGTCGTTTGCAGAAAACATTATTTCCACTGCACCAAAAATAAATAGTATATTAATCTATTTAAAAAGGAAGTATTGATTACTTGTACATCTTGTGTATCTAAAAGCAGTACTTTTTCTTTCCAATTTGTTTCGAAATTTAACATTGGTGATACCAAAGAATAGAATCTGCAACAAATCTGCGAACATTTGGTAGGTAAACTCTGGAAACACAGAGAAAACGTTTTCTGGAATCCTTGATGTAACTGTTAAAAAAAAAAAAAAAAAGTCTCTGATTGAAATCGGAATGCATATTAAGTGTTTTGTGGAACTGACGAACCTATGTAATTAAAAAGCGAGCCTATGTAATTTAAATAACTTATCATCTTTGATTGCAAATGACCTGGAACGCCTGATTAAGTCTGAGGATGGATCTGCAATTTCACCTCCATAGTACCGAAATATTTCTAAAAAAAATGCATCATTACGCTGTAAAGTGGAAATGTTCTTCATACCTAACATTGGAACAACCTCGGGATATGCTCCAGATGTAGCATATGAAAGAAATGTCTCGTCTGCTGGTATGACTATCTCTGTATCTCTCACAATACCATTTTGTGGTGTTGGGTGAGTGGAGGAACAATTTTGGGTATGTCTGTAAGAAATCTGAACCGAGCCGCCGTAGCTCAGTGGTAGAGCGTAGCCTTCGGGAGGTCGTGGGTTCGATCCCAGTGGCCGACCATCCTGATTGAGGTTTTTCCTCAGTCATACCAGGCAAATGCCGGGATGGCACCTTCAACATAGACCCTGGCTGACACCTTCCCGAATCCTTTCCCTTCCCCTATCCTGGCCTTAGATACCTAAAGGCCATAAATAAAATTCAGGATTCACGTATAACACAGGAATAAATTTACATTGCTCACATACACACACATTTACACAGATCCCATGCCCACATTTCCGCACAGAAATTATAATATACACAAAAGTTGACAAATTTGATGTTGTATCTATTTAAAACATAAAATGCGAAAAGTAAATCTTTACGTGGGAAAATTTTTTTTTGCCAACATGTCAATGTGTCGATAAGGAAAATCTTTTTTTTTTTTTTTTTTCGGAGCACTTAAAGTTTATAGCCAGTTTTCCCTGAAGTTCTAATTATGCTAGAAAAGTGTTTAGTTGTTTCAATTTTGTTTTGGGAAGTTATGTCAACAGTCTGTGTAATCTTTAAATTCGTTAAAACATAATTAAACCAGTAAACATATAGGACATTTAGAGATACTAACTGAACAATTATGTACATAAAAACCGCAAGTTAATCCTAAAGTGTCTTGTTCCTGAAACGACTTTTGTCAATCTGAGCAAAATTAAGTTTGATGCCTCCAGCAACATTAACAACAAATTATGACATATTATACAGTCCGATTCTTACTCACATCAAATCTTTTAACCTCCATGACTTGCACGTAAAACTTGAGCATACGAACTATTATGTCGTCATCCTTTGTTAAGTATCGGTAGAGGTAATTTGTATATAACTTTTTATATTTTTATTTAACTCATATTTTATGAGCTCGAAGGTGTTTATGACGTAATTATGTCCTCCACTTTATCACTGAAAAGGTGAGGAAAATACCGGTCAGATTCTAGGTATCAACTCTCATTCACCTACCAACACTGAGGGAAAGTTCTACAAAATTTGAGTCAGCACGATAGCCATAACTCGAACCTGCATGCCTTTCTAGTGTTGATCTGAAATCCTTACTCACTAGACCATACTATTGGGTACTAAGCTTTTACTCAAGGAAGCCAAAATAAGGGAGATATCTCTGTGATACGCGCAGTAGCAAGTGACGTCGCAAGGTTCGAGGCGCGTGAGAACTGAAATAGGATATGCAGCTCGCACAATACACATGGAATTGTGAAGTCTGTCAGTGGTCCCCCCTCCGTGTATACGTGTTTGTGAATTAAATCACTTCTACAATATGTCATCAGGCTATAATCTTGCTACTTGTAAAAATAGAACTAAGGTCCGTGATAAAGCAAAAACGTACCATAGGTTTTCGAAAGGAAAATATATTCTATTAACTTGAGAAACTCATATCTCGATGACTAATAAAGAAAATTGATTTTTTTTTATACTAGACATCAAAGTGTTGTATTAGAAACGAGCCAATTTAGTTATGGTGTGTACAATAAATTACGAGACTTGCGAAAAAATCCCGAATTCGTTACATTCGGATTTTTTTTTTTCTCATTTAATAAATAGTCTTACGTTATTTTATCATTTCCTTGAAGGCCAGTCAAAGTATTTTTCTCGAAAATTTTCCCGAGTTCGCACGGCTAATAGTTTTCTGATAATAGTGATACGAATTAAGAGACTTTTTAAAAAATGTACCACGTTTAGGTTCCATTTCCTAAAAAAGGCAATTGCTTAAAAATCTGATTTTTTCATATGGTTTGTAACCCTTAGCACCCTAATACTTTACAATATTTTTATGTACTTGGTTCAAATTCTACATGCTTTCATTTTTTATAAATCGTTCTCCCACGGCATTTTTAAGGCCAGTCAGCTCGGCATTGCCTGACAAATTTTAACGAGTTCAATGCTGAATGTGACATTCTAAGTCTGTGAAGAAGTTTTCTGACTTGTAAATGATTATGAATTGGAGGATAGCGATTTACAGAGAACTAGCTGATATACACGGCTGTTCGTGAGGGGCGAATAAAATATGTTAACAACATTGGCAGCTGGGACAGTTTTTAAAACTGACTGGAAACACTGACAACTGTAGTGTACAGAGTACCTCTATGACCTGTCCCGGTAGTTTGCTCTTGATATGGAAAACGGTATGGGAAGCAATTTGAAATATTATATTTCTTTTTAATCGGTTAGCAACGTTAACAACATCGGTGCCCCTTCGTACCTCTATGATCCGTCTCAGTAGCTAAATACAAAGTTTGGTGTTTATACGTCAAATCGTACGAAGTAATTTGAAACAATCTTTTTTTGGAATTTGTTTAGGAACACTGGCAACTGCGGCGCACGGAGTAGCTATATGATCTGTCCCAGAGGAAAAATCTCACATTTGGTTCGGACACAACATACGACTACCGTATGGGAGCAATTTCAAATATTAATTTTTGAATTAGTTGGCAATACTGAAAATAAGCGCCTGCGGCTCGAATTTTAAAATAGGTTGGCAAGTCTGATAACTGAGGTGTTTCGTATACCCACATTCTTTTTCAATTGTGTTGAATAATGATTAAGCCAAGTTTCGTCCTGATAGTTTCAATGGTTTGGAAGCAATTTGAAAATTCTCAAGTTCATCACGACAGTAACAAATATTCGCTATTGGATTTCATCGACAAGATAAAGCCACTTTTCATCACCAACACCTACCTCTTGATTATCTCTTCTAATATTGTCATCCCAACGGCCTCTTTTCCTTCGGCTTATCAACCACGATAGATTATAATCTTCGATTTTTTCCCATCCAAATTGTCTAGCCGTCGTGATTTCATTATTCTTATAATATCGGATGAATCACACAGTTTGTTCATTCTCGTTAAATAAAATTCAAACTTTGTTCCTATGTTACTTATATAAACCTCTGCATGCGTCCATGGATTTCTACAAAAATTTTCATCCGTGTTCCTTAGGTACTGTGCCAGGTCATAGAGGTATTCAGATTCCAGTTGTCAGTGTTGCCACCTTTCTCAAAAATGCATATTTTTCAAGTTGTTTCCAAACCGTTGAACCGTCTCCAAACCGAGTGAGAGAGCGATTTTTTTTTCAAAATCTTTGAAAACCTGTAGAATCTAAACCAAGAGTTGGGCGCACCTAAAATACCGTCAAGATGTCAATGGGGTGCTTAAGATTACAAACCATATGGAAAAAATTAGGTTTTTAAACAATGGCCTTTTTGAGAAAATGGCACCTAAACGTGATACTTTTTTTTAGAAGTCTCCTAAATCACAGCACTATTACCAGAAAAATATTAGTCATACGAACTCGGGAAAAATTTCCAGAATAGTACTTTGACTGGTCTTTAAGGAAATAGTAAAATAACGTAATACTATGTATTAAATAGGTGCCAAAAAAGTTTCCGATTGTTACGAATTTGGGAGTTTTTCACAAGTCTCGGAATTTATTGTACACACCATCACTAAATTGTACTGCTGGTTTTTAATACAACACTTTGA
>JAGDQP010053525.1:0-13543 GCA_022664845.1 Lepisma saccharinum | reverse complement strand
TTCACTGTCTTGATGCAGCCTAATGACAGAAGTGGCAGTCGAGCAAATGTTTCGCAGTAACTTGATGTATGCACTTTCGATGCCTTGATGTTCAAGTGATTTAAGTACTGATGACAAGGAGACCGAATCGAAAGCCTTTTCAAAATCTATGAATCCCAAACATAATGGAAGTTCATATTCATTAGTCCTTTCCATAACTTCATTCAATGTTTGTATGTGGTCCATTGTGCTAAATCCACGACGAAATCCGGCTTGTTCCCTTCCCTGATTAAAATCCAAGTCTCGTTCAATACGATTCAAAATAACTTTGGTGAACATTTTGTATAGGACTGCCAGTAAACTAATTGGTCTGTAGTTTTCTACGCGTTCTTTGTCCCCTTTCTTGTACAACAAAATGATAACGGCATTGTTCCAACTTCTGGGTATTTCTCTCTTCCTCAAGCACATCGAGAATAATTTAGCAACTTCCTCTTTCATCTTTTCACCTCCCCATTTAAACATCTCTGCTGTGAGTCCATCTTCTCCTGGTGATTTTCCGTTCTTCATCCCTCGAAGTACTTTATCCACTTCTTCTTTCATTACGTCTGGGACATCAACATCAATTTCTTCTGAATCTTCATTTGCTAGTTCTTCCTCGGAGTAGTACAATTCTGTGTAGAAATTTTGAAATATGTTTATAATTTCTTCCTTATTTCGTGTTACGGTCCCGTCTGGTCTTTTAACTGCAATTATTTGCTTTTCCCTATCATGAGCTGCTGTTTGGCTTTCTTCAGGCTCTTGTTTTCCTCGATTGTATTTTTAACAAGATTTTCGTTATATCTTCGTACATCCTCTCTTATTTTCTTTCTTACGGTTTTATTTAGTTCTATGTACTCAATCCTCTTTATGCAATTTTCCTCTTCTTTCATTTCCCTTCTTTCCTTCATCAAGAGCTTAGTTTCTTCTGAGACTTTGCTCTCTTTTTTCTTTCTGGTACCTGCTATCTCCTTGGCTGTTTTTCTTATTATCTCAGTCAGTATTTTATTTCTGCTATCGATGTCTTCTTCATCCTCTAACTCTTCCAAGGCGCTGAATCTGTTGCTTAGTTCTATCTCGAATGTCTGTCTGTGTTTTCCAAGATTTTCCAGATCTAAAACTGACGGTTTTCCTCTGATAAGCTTCTTTCTCTCTAGGTTAGTATTTAGTTTCAGCTTACATCTTACCATCCTATGATCACTCGAGATTTTGAAACTGTTTAGAACAGACACGTCTTGCACAATTGCCCTGTTATTCGATAGAACGTAGTCTATTTCGTTTTTGGTCCCATTTGGGCCTTTCCAAGTCCACTTCCTCTGGGGCGGTTTCTTGAAAAATGTATTGGAAATGAACAGTCTGTTGGCTTCTGAGAATTCCACTAACTTCTCTCCTCTCTTGTTTCTTTTGCCAAATCCAAAGTTTCCCACTTTCGTGTCACTGCTCAGCTTGGTTCCTACTTTCGCATTGAAGTCTCCCATTACAATTTTGTAATGCGATTTGCTACTATCCAAAATCTTCTGAATCTCCTCGTATAGGTCTTCGACTTCCTCCTCCGGGTGCGAGATTGTTGGAGCGTACACTTGTATAATTTCCATACTGTATCTCTTGTTAGTTTTTATTACTACCCGTGCGATTCTATCTGAAATTCCTTCAATTTCTGTGATTCGTGACTTCAGGTCTTTATTAATTATAAAGCCAACGCCTGTCGCTTTTCCAGTTTCTGTTCCTTTGTAGTAGAACGTGTGCCCTGACGGTAGTTCCAACTGTTCTTCATTCTTTCTCCACACATCTGATAGTCCTATGATGTCCCACTTAATCCTCTTAAGTTCATTCTACAGTTCTTCTAATTTGTCCTCTCCTGCAAGTGACTTACAGTTGAGGGTCGCAACGTATAGGTCCGTTCGAGTTGCCGTGTCGGTGTCCTGGCAGTCTACAGTCCAAACCCGGGCATTTTGACCCTCTGACTTCCTGCAGGACTGACCGCTGCCGTTGCCAGCTGCATTCCGTCCTCCGGGTAATGAGGGCCTCCGAGGCTGTTTCCTTGCTTGTACCATCATATGTAAAGAAAGGAGGGGTGCTGACATTTGACTCACCACGCTGTCAGCTAATGCGGGTTGGTGAGCAGCCCATCCATGTTCGTTCGCCAAGCAGTTGCTTGGGTACTAACAGGCCCCACGACGTGAACGTATGGATTGGACATTAGGCGTCTACCCCGGTCGGTTCCCTTAAGTCTCAGCAAGAGTAATTAAGGGGTCTCCTCCCAGTTAGTGGCAGAAGCCTTTTGGGGCGACAGTCCCGGTTTCCCGGTCCTGTCCCGGTTTCCCGGCCATATATATATATATATATATATATATATATATGAGAAAGTAAGAATGGAATATTGTATTGTCACCCGATTTACGTCGCTGTGCAAAATTTTATCATTGTATGACGTCGAGAAATGAGTTAATTTAACGTTGCAAGATTTGAGGACACCACGAACCGTTGTAAACTAACGAAAAGTCTGTAAAAGGTCCTGTAGCAAGAATAACCGGAAAGATCCGTGGTCTATTCTCCAGAACTGCGTCCCCTCACGAAAATCCTAGACCTTCCCCTGACTGGGGGTGTACATTCTGCAAAAGAACATTAACGTAAAATGTAATATATATACACCTATAGGTGCACTTCTTTTCCGTGAAATGATACTCATAACCGAAGTACCGTCCAAGAATTCTCTGAGAAAGAATTTTTCAGTTTTTCAACTTCCATATTTGATTAATCAATAGAAATCTTAAAACTAAAAGAAAAGATAAAGAAATAAAAAGCCTGTGTTACGCATTGAACCAAATTAATGTTTTCATGGCCTTTCCTCCGCCCTTTATTGCATGATATTAATTTTATTGTAAACTGGAAGAAAAAACAAAATATTTTATTTTGATAGGTCAGTGGATTTGCCCATTACTTGCGCCAGCGATCTTTCCTATACTGTCATTATAATAATGTCAAGGTTATAAGAGCCCATAACAGAATTATATTTTCCCACGGTAAATCATTCTTAAACACCAAACAAATTTTATTACAACTTGGAATCAATCAGAAAGGACTCCTCGATATTTATTACAGGTAATATTAATTCTTATAGTGAGAGGTTTCTTGAACACAACATTTTTAGAAGGTTCTGAATTCATTTGTTTCCTCGCTACATCCTTCCTGGCACGGAACTATTTCAGTATATGTATTACTGCTGAACAAAAGGTGAGATTAAAAAGGTCTTTATCGGAGGAAGAGCTTAAACAAAAAAAGTGAAAAAGAAAAAAATATCTTCAGAAAGACTAACTGAGAAGGTGAGAATTTTATTGATAATCTCTTCCTGTGCATTGATGAGCATGAATTACCATGGATAGAAGCGAATGGTAATCCGCATAAATCAAAACAATAGCTTAGCTAGGTACACAGGAAACAATGTATGTGTTAATTTAACTATCTTGCTTTGTGTTACTTGAGTTATGTTAAAAATTCTAATGTAATATCTTAGTGTTAGAACAATTCCATTTAATTTTGGAGTATGTGGTTAAAGCCTTAAAAGTCGACTATTAAAAGAATGTGGTTATTTCCAGCCTTCTGTGCTTATTGTCGTAAAGTTGGGACCGTTGCTCTGAGATGAAGTCTAAATTGGAGACTTTCGACTACCTTCCGTACAGCTGATTTAATACCAGTGTTTAAAGTGGATGAAATTTCTTACCGGAACGGTACTATTAGGCCTATTGACAAAACGTCATTATTACATTATTGTAGCATTTCTTTACGCCTTTATCCCAGAAACCTCATTCATTGTTAATAGTTATTACCGTCGGTGCACTGGTACAGAAAAAGTGCCCTGGCGGTACTACGTTCCAGAGCTGAAATTGGGTCACTTTTGGCGACCCGGTCCGAAACTTGTCCCGGTGACCAGATTGGAACTTAAGGAATTGGACATTTTTGGCGGCGTCATTTTCGTGCTCTGGGGGTAACACCTCCGGTCTTTGTCACCTCTAATGAAAGTAACACTGTTCAAAAGAAACGAAAGAACTAAGAACTCTGCTTTGCCTACAGTCTCACCGGGTCGAAGTCGGGTCAACGGGTCAGACTGGGTTCCAAGCCCAGATCCGGTCCAAAACTTGACCCGTTTTCGCTCTGCTACGTCCTGCTCTGTCAAAAGTTCCCTCTAGATATAAATATATATACAACCTTTAAGATAGTGCCCTGGCGGCGCCAGGGCAGAAACACACCACTTGGTGTAGTACTTCAGTGTTGCCAGTACACATTTTTTTAAAATAATCACTTATTCAAATTGTTATTATTATTTTACATTAAAAGTTTTCAGGATGGTAACTACAAGGTACAAGCAGTTCACAGTCAGTAGTATGAGGCTTAATGAATGCGTAGAGCTAATTCTAAATCTCTTTAGAAGCAATTTCTTCAGTTTCACTATGCGACACTTCAGTTAGAATATAGTTCTTGGAGATATTCTTATTCAG
Organism: Lepisma saccharinum; assembly: GCA_022664845.1. Lineage (NCBI taxonomy): Eukaryota > Metazoa > Arthropoda > Insecta > Zygentoma > Lepismatidae > Lepisma > Lepisma saccharinum. The sequence continues at coordinate 9,032 of JAGDQP010053525.1, read as the reverse complement.
TAGGCTCAGATCTATTTATCAACGCACTGTAAGGGCGATATTAAGCTATCGAGCTTGCTCAATAATTTCCTCTTCAAGCTTGCTGTCGAGGAAGCTCGAGTATACTTTGCGCTAGGCGCTGTTACACTGTCGAGCAAGTTCCAGCAAGCATGCTGATCAGCAAGCTCGACTGTGTAATAGGACCTTAACACAACACTTTTTCTTCTACAGTATTTTCTCCATTGAACTGTACTCATCATTTTCATGTTTAGATTGCTTGCTCATACATCCACTGCTTGTAACCACGCTTGCTACCTTATATAGCCAGGGTTAGACATTTGGCGCATAATATCACATTTTGACTGCAGGACCATTGATTGAAATGAGCACCAGCGGCCGTAGCTTAGTTGGAAGGGAGTTGGATTAATAATCAGGTCCTAGCGGCCACCTATCCTGACTGAGAATTTTCCAGTTTTTTCTCAGTCACATCAGACAAATACCTCCAAAATAGGTCTTGGCCAATTATCTCCCTATATCGTCTCCTCTTCGTTATCCAGGCCTGAACCACAGTTGCCTAAAGACCATAATTGAGAGCGAATGATCTGAGCATGAGATCAAATAAAAGTTTCAACATTTTATATTTCTAATGCCCATTAATACTATATTCATTAACTGAAGCCACCTCCCACAAATTTCTGTTCTGCTCAAGGGTAATGTACAGTGTATTTCCTGCACATAATTTCGCTAGTTGCCTGGGAATTTCTCGACCGTATTTCTGTTTGTACATTACTAAACCAAAACCCTTTTCATCAGAATGCGATTTGAATCCTTTGTCTAAAAACTTAACTTCTGTTTCTACGTATCTCACATTGCCAGGTAATTTCCATATGTCTGAGTTCAACACAGATTGGCCTATTTCATCCACTGAGGTCAAGAAAGGAGTTCCGTGCTGCGACAGCGATCACCACGCCAAGGTTACGGTTTATTTTTGTTGATAATATTTTGATACCCAAAGTGAGGATGGAGAACTACAGTTTTTAATTCTCAGTCTTCAATGGGACGCGTGGCTACGCTATATTTAATTTCCGATCAAAAGTTATTCTTACAGGAACAACCGTTCCGGTTCTATATTTCTTGTCGCAATAATATCTGCATTCCCAGTTTCATCAGGTTTTTCGTATTCACATATCTTCAAGTCTGAAATAGCTAGGGAGAAAAGGCCTAATATCTGTAGGATACTATCTCATTTTAGGTACCCTTTGGAGTATCATACAAGGAGCTGAAGTGCCGGCCATTATAATTTGGAACAGCAATCTAAGAACTCGTTACATTCACTTGCGTAAATTTTGTGATTCCTTCTATAACTAACATGCTATCCAATGATGAATGGAACAGGACCAAAAGCAGTAGAGTGTCGAAATGCGCCTTATAGAAACTCGTACTGAAACAGAACACAAAATTGCTTTTTTTCTTAACAAGTTTTATTTTTTCACAATCACAGCAACTACGTGGTAGTTGTTGAGATTCCTAATATGTTAGAAGTTTTCGCAGTCGTCAACGGAGTGCAGCACAGCCATACTTAACGACTCGTTCAATGTAGAAAGTATTCACCTCAGAATTTGACGCCAGATCCATCAGTTATCGTTGCCGTAAACTAGAGTGGATCGCATATAAATAAATAATAATAAAAAGAAACTAACCTAACGTAACCAATGGTTAATGAACTTTATAAAATTTGAAAATGTGTATTTGTATATAAAGAAGAAAAAATTATTTTTCTGAAGAAAAAAAAAGACATCACCCCGCAGGGAACCGAACCTGGGTTACCGGATTATTTGTCCTATACGGTAGCCACAACGCTAAAGCACTACTTCCCAGCGATTACTTATCAGTATTCGTTATGCAGCACTGCTTCACGACACGTCCATGAGTCAAAACACGTGACCTTATACATTCTATTCTGAATGACTCCTCATACTTACGCAATTGGCTTAGAGTCTCATATTAGGAGGTGCCTCATATTCGCTGCCTTTACTCTATATGATAAAGATAACTGCAAAAGTTAATTCAAAACAAGCAAATTGTGTTATATATTATTGCAAGATACATGATAATATCTGCAGTTGACATCACTGCAGTTATGTTCCCTCATATACAGTGAGTGAATTAAGGAATTTTTCCAGGGGCAGGGAGATGAAATTGCTTTGATAAGAAAATAATAAGATGAATCATATATTATACATTATACATGCATACACATGCAAACTCACAGAGGGGAATTCTCCGGCCCATCGAATTCTCCCCTCATCCTTCCGTTAATTCGCACACTGCTCACATAATTTCAGAACTTATATTCGGAATAAAAGACGACGTTTTCAGGGGAATAGTAGTCTCAACTAGGAGCAAGTGATTATGTTACTGTTTCTTGTGTTGAACGTGATGTGAATGGACATCTTCTAGTATTTTTTTATTGCATTAAAAAAATCTGCTACAGTAGACTTTGGTAAACACTTTCTTTTCTTTCTGTGTTTTATAATTATCAAGATGTATCAAGCCTTGTTTCCAAACAGTCCCATTCGTGCGCTAAATCGACCGCCGCCATGTTATGACGTAAGCAATCTGGAGACGGATTGTCATTGAACTAAAAGCATGTTACTGACATCTGTTTAGACAACTGCTGAACTAATGATGATTCTCCGCAAAAGGTGAACTTCGGACCTTTTTTTCTCTCTCTCTCTCTCTCGAAAAATTAAAATTGCGTTAAAAGTAAAGATTTTTCGTTATAATTCTTACAGAGTATAACTTTCATTAAATACATCTGTGACCGAGTTAGCTGAACCCTACTTTTCAAATAAATGCATTTGGTAGGAAATCAGTGACCACGGCGATGGGAATAAAGTGTGAAACTCTTACTAGGAAATATAAATGTCAGAAAGAAAATAATAATTTTCGTAGGATTATAATTTCTATCACATACAATAATTACCCCGTCACAATGTAATATTTAGCACTCATCTTTAGCATATGAGTACGCTATAGTTGCAGAATCAAAAAGAAGTCCTTGTACTGTACCAATACAAATATGGTTATATTTTGTCACCAAATATCACCCGTTAATTAACTCAATGATTTTAATTATTTATAAAATAATTATTCGTGAATTTTCTCTCCGTGATAAAATATCGCTCCGCTATGAGTAACGGAGGTGAGAATTTTACTAATACAGACTCAGTTCTTTTCTTTCACATGTGAAAGTCACTAGCTACTTATGGCTTTCAACACATTCTTTTTGCTAAAACTTAAATACCGCGCAGTTGAGATTTTAGCTTGACACTGGAGATTTTTTTTAATGCTTTACAGCAAATTGCAAGGATAAAAAGGGACATATTTGTATTATTTCTTCCAGAACAAAAAATAGGAATAATACTTCATATATTACAGTAGCTATTTACGTCAGATCTCCACTAATGTTAAATTTGTGAGAACTTAATCTTTGGATAATGGAGGTGAGGTTACACTGCGGGCACCAATATATTCTACGTGGTAAATTATATAAAATAGCGTGCTTTTTGTATATTGACTTTACAGAACAAAAGAATTTGAGTTACTCTTGCTTTTCATCATGGATGTAAATACGGTAGGCGGATCTACTTCTAGCGAGCCGAAATTGAAGCCAGCACAAGCCATGAGTATTGAGTACCTGACAGGTGTAATCGATTAAAAAACAACAACTGAATATCACGTTCTGTACAATGCCATATTTAAACAAAACCGTTATTGTATTTAAAATATTCCAATCTTTCTCCTCTCTTCCTTAGCTAGATCTTCCTCCATTCTTTGCTTACACACACCCAGTCATAGGCCAACAAATAAGACGCAAGTAAATCCTAATTCATTAGGCAAGATTAATCGAAAACCGGCGTCAAGTTGACCACCTTAATTGTATTAGGACAGTCGATCCGTCTACCGTATTTACATCCATGGTTTTTCATTATGTTAAGTGGTTCATTTTATGGTAAATAAAAATACTGTGGCATATAGTAGGTACAAAACTGTACCCAGGCACACGCCACGGAGGTGAGGTCTCACGCCTTGTGGATTAAAATACGGGACCTTAGATTTTTTTGGCTATAAGCATCTTCATAATTTTACGCACTTCACGGAATTAGATAAGAAAACTAAGCTAAAACAGTGTTTTTCATTATATACGATAACACATCAAAAACGCAATGTCGAGTAGTCCAATTTAAGTACAGATCGTTTGATTTTCTTGAGGCGACTCGCTTTTCTAAAAAAAATATCTGTTTCTATGAATTACCTCTATCAAAAAACGAAATTGGAGCGTCTGCAGCCATTGAAAATTTCATAAATTATATGAAGCCAGGGAGCGGAGAGCACACTTAGGGCCATATTTATGAACAACCCCCAAGAGTAGGTGGCTCCCAGGGGCATTTAAATTATACAGTCCTGGGAGCCACCCACCTCTTGGGAGTGATTCATAAATATTGCCCTTAATCTCGTTTGTCCACTCCCAGTCTAAACCAATATGAACCAAATTTTCGGTTCTAGCTCAGTTTTTTACACTTAATAACGCTGTGTGGTCCATTTATTATTTATGTCTTAATTCTGGCAAAACAATGTAAATATTATTTGCAGTATTTTCTATTCTATGCAGAGTACAATCACGAAGAACGGTGGTTCTTCGAGTGACGCTAAGCAACGAGTTTGTTAGCGGCACTCACATATGTACAGCTAATTTCGGATCTAGCAAACTAAAAGCCCGATTTTGATACTTGAAGTTCCAATTGAAAGCTCTTTGCCATACTAAGACACAGAAACATAATGGTCCAGTAGGACCTCCCTGCTGGGACCCCCTAGAGTGGTTTGAAAACAACAACAACAGAACTTCATATTTCTGGTGATAGCACTTACCAGAGACCATATAGGCTGCCGGAGCTTGCAGGATCGTAATCTACGCTTCAATACCTTTCAAACGATGCATCACACGTGAAAAATTTAAGAAAACGAACTTTGTTTTTACTCCCAAATACTAGAATTGAGCTGTATTAGAATTCACCCCTATATAGATTTGGTATGGCAGAAAAGGTACTAGATGAAATAGGGTTAGATATTTTCCAAATAAATTTGAATTAATTACGAAACGACGTTTGGAAAATGGATGAAGAGTATATGGGTATATATGTATGTATAAGGATTTTATATTAAAATATTCCTATGTATAGTAAGAAGGTATCTTACACGTTTGTACCGTAAAATTAAACAAATGTAGGCCTATATCAGTTCAAAGTGAATGATTGAACTGTACAAAGGTTTGTAGTTGTAGCTGTTATTATTATTATTATTATTATTATTATTTTGCTAATTCAAGAGACAATAGTTGTGTATAGGTAATGTGTATATTCACTGTAAATTCTGTAAAATGAATATGTATTGTACTTACTAATTGCAATTTTTTGTTGGTGTAAAGTACAATTAAATAAATAAATAAATAAAGAATTCTACTCACAAAAGAAGTGATATCCATTTTGTGAGTTACTTTCTTTGTGTCATTATGGTGGAAGGATACTAAATCTCCTAATTTTATTACAAAGGAAACATTTCCGTCAAAGTGACACAAAGAAAGTAACTCGCAAATGGATATCACTTCTTTTGTGAGTAGAATTCGTGCGTCACTCTTGTCTTTACCCCGAAGGGGTTTCTATACTGATATATTCTTACATGAATAACTCAGGAATTAAGTCAAATAAACAATCGGGCCACACAGCGATAAGAAGCGTATAAAACTGAAATAGAACTGAAAATTTGGTCCACATTGGATTAGACTGGAAGTGGACAAATGAGTTTAAATATTTGATCTGGCGTCTATCTTTCAACACTAAGTAGTCACTCCAGTATTCTCCACGTAGAGCTCGATGCTGTCTATAAGAAAATACTTCATTTTTCTTTGCTCGAAATTATAATAACATTAACTTCAACAACATTGATTAAACTGTATAATAAAAGAGATTTATTAACTAACATATCCAAAACCTCTGTCTAAAAGCGTTACTGGACTGACTGCTGCTATTTAAAATTTCATGAATATATGAAGCCAGGGAGCGGAAAGGACACTTAATCTCGTTTCTGCACATTCAATCGAAACCAATATGGACCAAATTTTCGGTACTAACGCAGTTTTTTTTACTTCTGATACCATCGTGAATACATTTTTTATTTATGTCTTCATTCTTGAAAAAAAAAAGCTATTATATGCAGAGTACAGTGTATTATTATATAAATAACTCAGAATTAAAACTTAAATATAAAAACTGTCCGCACACCGATAAGAAGCATATAAAACTGAGTTTGAACTGAAAATTTGGTCCACATTGGATTAGACTGGAAGTGGACAAATTGGTTTAAATATTTGCTCTGGCGTCTTTCTTTCGACACTGAGCAGTCACTCCAGTATCGTTACCTAGAGCTCGAGGTCCAAAATAGTGACAATATTTATTATTTACATTTTACAGCTCTTTAATTTGAGAGACCGATTTATGGCTTATTTTCAAGCGCGCTTGCGATTTGGGTGAATAGCCAATTGAAACACGTGTTACAACTTACAAGACCTAATAAAACTACACCACGAAACACTACGTGTTTCAATTGGCTACTTACCCTAATCGCAAGCAACGCATGGTTGAATGAAAAACCAACCTGACTTTAGCCACTTACTTCTTAAGCTCTAGCTTACTTGATTCGTTGAGGATTAGGCTGGCTTTTCATGTTCTGCCCACGTTCTTTGCCTGTGATTTCTATCAATAGCCAATAGAAATGCTTAAAGAGTTTTTTAAATTTTTAATTGAGCCAAATGGTAAGCGAAGAACGCGTCCAGCACGTGCATGAAAATCCGACCTTAATATCTCGACAAGTGAGCTTTGATCACGCGTGCTTCACAGTGATGTTATTCCAATAAACCCATGGATGTAAATACGGTAGACGGATTGACTGGCCCAATACAATTAAGCTGGGTCAATTTGACGCCGGTTTTCAATTAATCTTGCCTGGTGAATTGGGATTCTCTTGCGTCTTATTGGTTGGCCTATCTATGCCTGGGTTTTGTGGAAGTAAAAAATGGATGAAGGAAGAGAGGCGGAAGATTGGAATATTTTAAATAAGGTATTCTACAGTATGTGATGTTCAGTTGTCTTTTTAATCAATTACACCTGCCAAGTACTCATGGCTTGTGCTGGTTTGAATTTCGGGTCGTTAGAAGTATATCCGTCTCCCGTATTTAGATCTATGCATGATGCAATGAACCAATATAGAATCTCCACACTGACTGAAAGTATTGCCATAGATTAATGAAATTCGCGTCATAGTAACGCGATCGCGTGAATATGTGAGTTCTCAGTTTGCGAAAAGCTAGGGCTGATATTCATGAAAGCTTTTGTTACTTGCGTTTTGGGTGAGTAGCCAATTGAAATACGTGTTTTTTTTTTTGTGTGTGTGTTTTTTTTGTAAGGTAAGTGTAACACGGCTATTCACCCAAATCGCAAGCAAAGCAAGCAAACTTTCAAGAAAATCAGATACATACAACGGCCACCGAAAGATAGCTTCTCTTGTTCTAATACATACTTCAGAATTGTAACAGTGAACGTTTATATGCAATAGTGTAATTAATTTTATGTGTTATTTGATCATCGAAAGTGTTTACATACGTGCATATAAAGAATACAATTATATAATTTGTTACGTACCTAGTGTTAATCATACAGAAAAAATACATCCTTGATATAATCTTTATTACTCGTTGCAATATTTCCAATCGTCAAAATATCACGGACACACATTCGAAAGAACCTTGAAAGACTCGTACATAACGGTACGTTTTATTCATTTATTCTTTCAAAGAGTGATCAACAACGTGCTGAAGTAAGTATACTTTTTTCTCTAGTTATACACATTAACAGTGATTAAGCTTTGCCTTGAATAGGTGTTTAGTATCTGCAATTTACAAATTGTATAATTATACTACTGATACTACCTGGACCTTAGAGTGAGTGAACTTTCCAAGCTGTGAACTGGCAAGGGATCATTCCCGAATGTCACTGTTTAAAGATAACAAAACTAGGCTCATTGAAGAATAACTCGTGGAGTCTAACTCAAAATAACACAGTACTGTACCGATTCAGAGAAATATATTATTTTAGATTCAGCTCTGTACGCAATATGCAATTTGCTTGAATGGTTCTGGCCAGTGTTGCCAAATTGTCTCGTCCATTCTCTTGAATATTGAGTCTCGTCTTGAAGAGATTTGCTTGTTCCGTCTCGTCTGGGAGGATATCATACCAACAAAAGTAAACAGAGCACGATTTGCATCACAGAGAGAGCTAACGATTGCAAATCACAAGGACGAACTGTTTCCGATACACTATTTTTTTTTCTTCTACTTTTTAGGCGATAGGAGGACTCTTCGACCCCAAGCAGCCACATTTTGATTTCTTGTGAAGTCTGAATTTCGTTTCACCATTAAGGATCGAATACACGTAAGTTGATTTTAAAAATAAAATCTTTATCATTGTTCTTTGTTCCACTCTTTACGTCTGTTTTGGGGGAGTAACATACCTCACGTCATATCTGAAAGTAAGTGATGGTCCTACTTACTGATTCTTGTGTTAAACGTGATGAGAATCGCGTAATACTAAATCTATCTAATCTATATCCGTGAACATGTTGAAAATGGGTATAACGAAGAGAAAATCTCAAATGATTTTCTAACCTTTGTCCGTGAAGTGCATAAAATATTGAAAATGCAAATGGAAACAAAAGAGGTAGGAATTATTAAAGAGTAAAAAGAAAGAGAAAGTTGTGTAGTAAAAAAAAGAAGCAAAAGAATTTTTGGGCCTGGCTTCGATTGAGTCCTGAGCTTACCAACAAGTTTCATAAATGGTTGCTAGTATCTAGAAAATGCTAATTAAGATTCTAAGCCATCGTATATTGTTTCACATCAATATATATGCATAAAACCATAATAATAATAATAATAATAATAA
>JAGDQP010053524.1:1422-13543 GCA_022664845.1 Lepisma saccharinum | reverse complement strand
ACCAGGATCATTACTCATAAACCCATTTTTAAAAAACAATTGGATTCATTAGGTTTTGAATTCGCGACCGCAGGCACGAGAAGCCAGCAAGAAACCATCAGACCAGCGAGACTTGTTGCTTCTGATGATAAGAATACAGTATTCATCGCAAACTATCGGTGTTTGCGGATATACTATTTTATAACAAAACAAGTATGATATTTTCCATGTCAAAGCTTTGATTTTATATACTTCAGATAAAAAATAAAATTGTGTAAATCAATACGTTTTAATTAAAAAAAGTTAAAACGTCTAACAGTTTCATCAACTAACTACTTGGCTTGAACAGACACACAGAATTACGTAAACAAGACAACGTCTAACGAGCCAGCTATATGTTTTTTGAAAGACTTCTGGCACCCAATCGCAATCCACCAACCTACGTTCAGGTATGCATAGATGTAGTAGGAACAAGGGGTGGACAGGAATTAGTGACTGTTGTTAATTAAAAATTCATTTTGTGTAGACGATACGGGATTGGCTGCCAGGAGTGAATCAGAAACCAGATCGCTGGCTCCTTAGAAGTTATCTGGTGTATCTGATTCCGTGTGTCTGATCAAGCCAAGTACTTCAAACTCTGGGGCTGGTGCTTGGTGTCCCGAGATCAATTTTTAAAAAGAAAATTGGGTTCATTAGTTAAAGCTCTGCTAAAAACAATTTTCTATTCGTTAAATTTTATTTCAAATAATTTTTCTTTTTTTTAGATAACATGTCTGCTTCTATTTACGTGTTTCTTCTACCACGATATAATAAAAATTGTATTTAATCTATATGTCCTGTAATTAACATTACCCACTTGAAATGACAATGAATTTGAATTTTATTTATGGCATTTACTCATCTAAGGCTCAGGCCGGGATAGGGAAGAGGAAATAGTTCGGGAAGGTGTAGGCCAAGGCCTATGTTGAAAATGCAATCCCGATATTTGCCTGTTTTGACTGAGAAAAACGGGAAAAACCTCAGTGAGGATGGTCGGCCGCTGGGATCGAACCCACGACCTCCCGAATGCTACGCCAATGCTCTACCACTGGGAATAGACATTTTTTTTTACATTTGGGGACCCGCCTTCCACCCCTGTCTCTCTGAATTCTTTACACAAAATAGGTAGTGTACTTTCGGGGACGTACAGCACGAGCAGTTGTTCGCTCTCCCCATTTTGGGACAGGCTGTCCCTAGAGATTATTGGATTGCCGGAATTCCGGCACTCCAAGAAGCTCCTATGTTCCTTCAGTTTAGACTTCAGGTGTTGCGGGACGGACTTTTGACCAGGCGTCCAAAGTTCTCCTTGTCTTTAGTTCATGTTTAGAACATTTGCTTGCGAGGAGTTCCCTACCTACCATATTTGCAATTTTATTATAAAAGGAAACATTGATACATAACATTTAGGACAAACACATGGACAACACACGGACTTCACAATGACAACACAAACATGGACTTGATTCAGCATCTTCTTCTTTTGCTGCCCCTGCAACGAGATAAGAGAGGAATTTTATAATCGGATTGCGCGTGGGAATGTTGTTTCGCCCACAAAGTTTTTCCGCTTCTCCTTCCTAGCCGTCTTCTTTACTGATATCTTCCCCTTCCTCACTCACCATAGGGTTTAGGTTGTTTTCACTTGCCACACTTTCACTCTCACTTCATTTACACTTGTATTCCTTTGGGGATAGGGGGGATTGGCAAATCATAGTCGTAGAAATAATGTTCTCCTACAAAGTTTGTATGCATCTACCTTTGTTATCCTTACTAGGTTTCCCTCCATTTCCACCTTAGATTCCTCTTCTGATTTCCCTCTCCATCATTCACTCATTTGGTCACACATACACTAGGCTATTTTGCTGTACGCGTCCATTCCGGGTTCCGGAATGTAAGTGTTGTTTAGATTATTTATTGTTGTTAAATATTTTAATTATTATATGTTTTACTATTTCACTACACTTTCCCGTCACCACATTTATTCAACACGCACACTATGAGCGTCTCTTGTGCCGGGTTCCTGCACAAGGCACTCTAATTTGCCACTGGCTTCCAGCGACCAATTATTCACTTTATTTGCTGATAATCATGTTCTAATTAGTTATTCTGTATAGCTTTATTTAGGCCACTTTTCGGTTGTCTTTAACACATCTGGATGGTTATTTGAACACGTTTCGATACATAATGTTCTTTTGAGATGCTTGCTCAGCACCCGCGCGACGCCGCACACACACGACACGCTGGCGCCTCACGAAACCCGTAATCGTTTATCTTCTATATTGAGTTTATTTATCCATATATCTATGTCATCATTCCCCTCATAAATTTATCTTTATAGTACATTGAGATTTTTTATTTCAGCTCCTGAAGTATCAAGGCGAGTTCCGGTATTCGCAGGACCTCTGCCGTGTTTACATCCCTTATTCTATTTCTTAGATCCAATACCAAATTTTCAGTTTCGGTACATCTTAGAACTATATATTCTGGTGTAGCTATTGTATTGCAGGTATGACATAGATTATCTTCAACAAGTTTAAGTTCTCTTAGCTTCTGGCGGTATGGGTCGTGTCCCGTGAGGTAATGTATCATTCCTCCACTGGCTTCCAATTGCACTTCCAATCTTCCAGCCACTTCCAGAAAGATACCATAGAGACTTCTTGCTTTCGGGCTGTTTTCCCAAAAACGTTGCCATGCACGGACGATTTCTCTTGTTAGTTCTTCTTTATTGTTGATTTAGGTACGTATGATTTCTCTTATTTTGTCGTTGTTGTTTTTTTTAGCCAGTACATGGCTCCGTGTTGTTTAATTTGAATGGGAATTGACAATGAAGAATGAACAGGAGGTACCGTACTATGCCTGACACATAAATTATTATATTACTATTCACATCTATAGTATTTGATTTGTGTGCATGTGTGAATTTATTTATGTCGTTTAAGCGGGGTAAAAGGATAGTGGAAGGATTTTTAAAAAACTAGTTTAATGCCTTTAGGCATCTAAAAATCAAGCCGGTGTAGGTTTGAGAGAGTGTGTTGGAAGGTAGACGACCAGGGCCATTTACAGGCGCCGTCGCAGCGTTTGCCTGGTATAACTGAGCAAATAGCTTAGGAAACCTCAGTCGAAATTGCGATATCTCAGTAGGATTTGCACCTACGATGACCTTCTTTTATAATTTAAACAATTTTCAAGCAAATACAAGATGCTAATTGTTTCCTTTATGTTGGCGCCAAATTCATTTTTATATAGGTTAGAATATCTGAAAAAAGAATTTAAAAATACTAAGACAACAGTTGGCTCTAAAAAAAATATGTTATGTAATTTTAGTGGTTCTATAGCCATAATTTTTTTCCTGATGATTTAAAGTGGTTGAACATAACCAGAAAATAAGACACGTGACCGGAATTCTTACGTAATACATGCACTGTAAATACAAGTTCGATAGTGCCTTTTATCAAGTCGCATTAGTGAGCGACTGGTCAAGACGTCGACTTCTTGAGTGAAAGGTCACGGGTTCGAATTCAACCCAGGACAACAATTTTTCTTATTTTTATCTTTCAAAATATATTTTTAAATGTTCATATTCATTATTGTATAATTGCTAGGATGTATATAAATATCTGATTCCTACTGCAAGCTATTATATATCTGGACGCACACCGAGCGAGGTATGCAAGGGGGCACGGTGCGTCCGAGGAAGATGGGCGGCGGCGCCGGAGGAGCAGTGCATCCTCCGGTTAGCGGGGGGCATACGCAAAAGTGCTGTCATCATTCTCTTTCACCTGCTATTTGGTACACATAACATTAATTTTATCTTTATCTTATCCCAATCCCTGTGCTGTTCACTTGCACGGTCAAGACAGTTGTAATAAAAAAATATATCCTTTTCTTAAAGATTTCGTACTAAAAAGTATTTAAAAAAATAATAATTTTGTTCAAGTTTGATTAAAAAGAAACTCATGAGGCACGCAAATAGAAGAATTTATAAAGTGAATGTATATGAGAGCGCGCCCAATGTGATCTGGATGTGCATCCAGATACATCCTAGCTTTCAGTAGCAATCAGATACGTATACACATCTTAGTAATGGTTAAATAATAAATATGAATATATAAAATATATTCTGAAAGAAAAAGAAGAAGAAAGAGTGTTATCCATGTTGGGACTCGAACCCGGGACCTTTCATTTGAGAAGCCGAATTCTTGATCAGTCGTCCACGAATGCGACGTGGCAAAAGGTGCTATCGAGCTTGTATTTATAGTGCTTGTATTACATAAGAAGCCCAGTCACGTGACTTATTTTTTGATTATGTTCAACCACTTTAAAACATCTGAAAAAATTCACGGTTATAGAACAACTAAAAATACATAACATATTTTTTCGAGCCAACTGTTGTCTTAGTATTTTTAAATTCAATCTTCAGATTTTTTAATCTCTAAAAATTTGAATTTGGCTCCAACATAAATGAAACAATTACCATCTTGTATTTGCTTGAAAAAATGTCAAATTTAAAGAAAAATGCCATCGTAAGTACTAATTTAACCGAGATATCCCTAAACTACCAAAACGAAACTTTAAATTATTTTGAGGTTAGGTTAGCATCTTTTGAACTGAAATTTGGTGGAGAGCCATTATTTGTGATGCTGAATATAGTATATTTTTATCACGATTCCTTCCAAGGCACATTTCACTTTTTTAGGTTTTAAAAGTACGATTCTCTGAATGTAAATCCCAGTGTTAGCTGGATATCATGAATGACTGTAAATAAAACGGTGAGGCCACCTATTGCAAGCTCCCAGCGTGGCACATTCGTAATACGTTAGCTTAGAAAATACAAAGTCCTGGTTCGATTTCCGGTGGGGGGTTAAGATTTTTTCTTCTTTTTTCTTACACAATATATTTTTATATGTTCATATTTATTATTAATAATGGCTTTTTATCATTTTTCGTAGATTATCTTAAATTAGTGACCATTGGAACTTGGAGAGTAGTTACTGAAAACTAGAATGTATATAAATAAACAGCTAAGAGTAGCGAGTTTAATGGATGATTTAACAACACATTTGTTATGGTCTGTGTAGTTAAGTGGTTAGAGTGTCAGACTTTCATTTTTAAGATCGTTGGTTCGAATCCATGCCGGGATTTCTAATTATTTTCTTCAAGTAATTAAGCATTGTAAATGATGTTCGCGATTGCTCCTGAGATACATTTATCCCGTAAAGGAAGAAAAATACAAGGCAGATGGAGAGAGAAAGGCAAGGGGAGAGAGACGCAGACTGTGTATTCATAAGCGTTAAAATTTCATTAATTTCCATGTATTGAACCATTTTTCTTTTCCTCTTTCCTTGTTTTCTCCTCTCTTTTCTCGCTCTTTCCTCGTATTCTTCCATACCTTCTCTATCTCTTTCTCTTTCCCTCTCTCTCTCTCTGTGTGCGCGTGTGTATGTGTGGGTTGAACAAGACAAGAATGGGATTTCTGCCTATGTATCTCGTGGTTCTCTACATGATGCTGAAGGACTTGACTATCTTCCTCCAAATGGAGGAATATCCAGGCATGCCATGTTTTGGCTCATATATAAGTAGTGTAATGTATGTTGTCTAACTATTAGGCGTACAGTGAAACAAATCTGCTGGATGAAAGAACAAGTATTTCTTATAACTCCAACCTCCACTTATTATTGTAAGTGGCTGTACATACAGTTGGGAAGAGGAAATGTGGCGAAAGGTATGCAATGTTCTTCCTCATTTCAGTTTCCAATTCTGACTGTCGATGAAGTCTATATTGGCCCATATAACCCCGCACATTAGGGGGTAATATAAGCAGAACCTGGGTAAATATGATTCATTAATAGATTATTATGGAAGTGAAATAAAAAAAAAGTTATTAAAATTTAATAAACGAAAATCACGCCACTTCATGCCATACAGAACAGAACGTCCATGTAATGTCCAAAAACGGTAACGGAACGTACAATATACGTCCGAATCCAACAAAGGCCATCCAAAGGACATATAATGGACATACTTAACTGGATATCCCAAAGAAAGCCAAGTAGAACATCAAATGGACGCTGAAAACACGTCCAAAACTTGATATCCCAAAGCGTTCCATCTTTGGACATGCAATGGATGGTTTGACACGTCCGATGGACAACCGGTGAATCTCACCTCATATGGGCATCTACTGGACGTTAGCATAGACTCTACTTTGGACGTCCCTTGCCTCCTCCTTTGGATGTCTTTTGAACACAAAATGGATGCCATGGCTGTGTCCAATGGATGTCAATTGGACGTAGTTGTGTTATGTAAGACTCTACACACTACAAAATATTTTAGAGTGTTTGTACTTTGCAGATTTTTACATATGTACATCAGTTTCTGATATCTTAACCTGCATCATATTTCAGTAAAAATTGTCGGTCAAGTCATCTATAGCCTATTTTGTTAATTATTTTCTTGTTCCATGTTTCAATTTTAATCGAATCATCATAGGTTATATCTATATGTTTTAAGGAAAACAGAATTGTATTGACTTTTTGTTTTCAGTTCACTGCTTTAAAATGGTAAAAATTCTTTAATATAATTCTGAGACAGATGTTTTGAACAATCAGTATAAAATAGTATTTAATTTCTGCGGGTCATTTTACTCCAGTTCGTAACATTTCTTTTTTTATTTATGTCCTTTAGGCATCGCAGGTACAGGCCGGGGGGTGCGAATTTCCTAATTGCATCCAATTTTAGCCAGGGTTCAATAATGCGGGATTTCGATTGGCTGACGCAACTCGTATGTAAATGAAACTTCGAACTTCGAGTTTTCACGCTTAAAATGGAGTGGATTACTTACTAGCTCAAAAGGAAGAGTAATCAGATGTTATTTCAATTCTAAAATAATCGCAAGGAAGAAGGGGAGAACATTTACTTGTCTGTAATAATACAGGACGGTGTAATAATATAAATAGCAGGATATACCATTACAACCAAGCACGAGTAACCTATAGTACTTTCTAGACATTGGACTTCCACATATGGAGTACATACTCTAACAATTATTTCTCAGCGTAAACATCAACTTTTTTAATATAATATTCCCCATGAGCTAATTTCCATTTGTTAGAGGAAATACCAAATTTGAAAGAAAGTTTACATAGCAGAGCAAGAGAGTTTGAGAATTGTTTTGCATATTTACTTATCAAAATGTCGGGAAGAAAGTCTGGATCAGCAGATGTCTGGCCTTGTTTATATGTATTTCAGTGTATCCTGTACAAGTACATAGTTGACTTTAGGTTAGTAGGGACATGCTGACATAGACATTTTAATTTAGACAAAAGTCCACGTGGATTAGTACTCTAAAACGTTCCGCTGATCGAATCGAAAAAATGGGGGTGAGAACGTTGCTGACGGTCGATCAAATTTCTACAAAAAAAAAAAAAAGCAAAGCAATAATTTAAATTATTTTTAGTCCTTTAGGCAACTATGGTTCAGGCCGAATGGAATGAAGAAAGTGGGAGAAAACCGGAGGATCTCGAGAAAACCCACGCACGCGGTGTTTGTCCACCACAAAACCTACGTGTCAGTAGCAGGGATCGAAGCGATAAGCCCACACACTAGAGGTAAGCGCTCAACCTCTGCCTCTGAGCCACCGTGGCCCCAACTGTGGACTGAGGACATACTAGAAACACATTTTCATCAAGTAAAACCAATATTTCTTCTTTTGAAGCGAAATTCTCTCACCAATAGCAGATACGAAGTCACGCAACAAAGAGTATCCCCTAGCACATTATATATGTGCAAGGATACCCATATATATTTAAACCGGAATGTATCACAATCGTAATTCTTTATATTAGCTACTTCCGTTATGACATAAAATGACCTTACAATACTTTCAATATTTACGCTTGGTTTAGTATTTGGATGCGTATAATGCAAACTGTGATGCAAGATAAGGAGGAGGTATTGATGCAAAGACAAATTTTCAAAGGCGTATGTGTGTTTTTGCACTCATATTACACCTTGATTTTGCATTGCACTCTGCATTCCACGCATCCGAAATAATGCAAATATTAATCAATATGAGAAGTGCATTGAACGCCGTAGAACATAAACGAATAGTAAGAATCACGATCATTGTATTCACTGATGCACACAAAAATAATTTACTAGTAGTAGAGAATTGAACGGAATGTTTTTTTCCATATCTATTTACTTTTATCTTAATATTTGCTCCAAAAGCAAATGTGTGGCTTAAAGATGAAATATCTTAAATTTATTTTAAGGCCTTTAGGCAACTATGGCTCAGGCCGTATGGATGATGATGGGATGAATTGGTGGAATGAAGAAAATGGGAGGAAACGGGAGCACCCCGAGAAAACCCACGCACACGGTGTTTGTCCACCACAAAGCTCACATGGCGTGAACAGGGATCGATCCGACGACCCCTAGCACCAGAGGTAAGCGCTCTACAAAACTAGTAGTAGAGAGACCTCGTATGCTCGCTTGAGTATTTTATAGAGAGACCATTATCGCAGCTACTTGTTCAGGTGTATAATGAGACTATTCCAAGCAATATATGTATAAATACAATCTTAAACTTATGAGTGCCTCAACTGAACCAGCACGCACAGTAATTTTTTAAAAAAATATTTGTGTCGCAAGAATATTGCTGAGACTGTATTTATGTGGCACAAAATGGAAGTTTATATTAAGGTAACATTAATTTATCCCCGTGACTTAGATGTCGTGATAACTTACCACAATTTGTAAAAATATAATACCAAGTAGATCAATGTAAATATCACAAATTACATGTAATTCAAGAATATCTTTTAGCAATAAATTTTCAGCTTCCATTCTGCGTAATAAGAAGATATATATTTTATTCTATATACACTGTCTTCGCCCCTTCCATTCGCACGCTGAAAAGACGAAGTTTCATTCATATACGACTAATGCCAAATTCTGTCGTCCAATCAGAATTGCGCATTAATGAATCCTGTCTTAAAGTGGATGTAATTCGGAAATTCTCTGCTGGGATGGGGAATGGGAAATATTGTTGGAAGGTAGCAGGGCAGGGCGTAATTTGTTGGCACAATTTCGGCATTTGTCTGGTGTGAATGAGAAAAACCCTGATAAAACCTCATTAACGGCTTCTTGGATCATTAACAGAACCTTCCGATTGCTAAGCCAACGGTCTTTCAACTGAGCTACGGCCGCTTTGTCGTAAAATTAACTGTGGGTTGGCTACACTTTATGTATGTGCTAGAACCGATAACGACAAGAACTGTATTGCGTAATTCTTTCTATGCTTACCTAGATGTATGGCTCAATGATTATACATATATTTTGCACTTTTCTCACAAACCCTTAGCTTCTGCATCGCCCAAAATAAAAGCAGAAATTACCTTCTGAATCTAGTTATATTCCAAACTGGAAGGAGCCAAACAACCATCACCTTGTTCAGCCGCTCACATGAACCTAAGCTAATGTTGCAAACTCAGTATTTGACTTTGTTCACTTATTATATTTCGAAATATAAATCACAATACTTAAATTGGCTCAAATTTCCCACGTGTCCATATTCCCTCGAGTTCTAATTACTTCAGTAGCCATTTTCATTTCTTGTAAGGAGAGCCCAGACAAATGACAATCAGGTCTCAGAGGAATTTTACGAAGACTGTACATAAAAGGCTTTTGAGGAACATGCATAATAAGATGATTTATCTCTGAAGTTTTTAACAATATCATGTTTAGGGCAAACATTATATTGTACCTATTAGCTTGTTCGAGTGGTACTTAGTAGTAACCTTTTACTTTACCTTTTGTGTCAGAGCTCTCTCTCTCTCTTTTAAGAATAGGTGGTCTTCTTAAGCATAACAATCCTGTTTCGTTTGTTTGCAGGAATTAACAATGCACCTACATCCTCCAACTATACGTTAACAGTAGTTACTGTTTATAACTTGCTGTATTTAATATATCTTGTTTCATGAATCAGGTAACTATTGTCATGAATTAATTTTTAATGTACTTCCAATCATTTCATGGCTATATTATTAGCAGCCTTCTCCACGCCTATGATTACATCTTCAAGCCACCTATTTCGACCTAGAATTACATAATTGAAAGTTTACATTAATACCTGATAGTATTCATGAGTGACATTCTGAACACAACATCATTTGGTTCATCTTGTTCAGGTCGTACTTTTCTTTTTAAAATAAATCAAATATTTTTTTAGTTTGCTTTGTTGACACCTTTCTGGTTGAACATGTCCTACGATAAATTTACGTGTATTTCTTTTTCTTGTTCCAAATATTAGGAAAAGTAAGCTCATTAAAAGAAGAGTAGCTCAATTGCTTAACGATTAGTTTAATATAGTAGTTACAGACGCTATCTACGAAACATACACGCTTCTAATATTAAAATTACACTGTACGATAGCGAAAGGTACTCATGGAAACCTGTACTTGGAATATACCTATTCATGAGGTTAAAGTCAAAATCATGATTGTAACAGATCAAAGCGTGGACGTTTACATGAGTGTAATTTATCACCATTAATTTTACCATTAACGAATTATTGAAATGGTTGAAAAGGAAAAGAATATAAAAACGCTTTGAACCTTTCGTTTAGCGGGGAATTGAAGTACACATATATTTCCAGTCACATGATAATTTTAATATTGGGCATTTACAAATCGTTGGGATAAAGTACAGCAAATATTAACATGTAATTATTTTATTTTGATATTCAGTTTACAATTGCTTACGCGACTCTTTTCAATTTCTTAAAGTGCACTCCGAACTCCTCCATTCAATGAATCTTCAACGGATTTGAGCCTACAAATGCCTAAATATGGGACTGTACCAGAGGTGAAACCAGGGACCTGGCCTGATCTAAACATAGGTGACGCGGTCCGAAACTTGATCTGATTGACGCGGTGTCTTGTTTCAGTTCTGGACTGTATAAAATCATGTACATTAGCCGATAATAATCGCCTTAAATCCTCATGTTTCAAAGGAAATTACACATTTTCAATCTGATCACCGAATTTAGAATTATTTTTTAAAGTGAGCTACTGTTTTTAAAAATCAAATTTGAATTGGTCGCACAAAATATGAGAAGTTACTGCTATCTGATTGTTAAATGTTTGAACATGTGCTTTTTTACTTTAACCCTCTCACTTTCTTTGCTACGTTTGGTTCCTTAAATTTTCAACTTTTCTCTTTCCCCTTCTCCTTCCACATTCCCTTCAACTATCTATAATCTTCGCCCTTTGCCTCTTACTACCTCTTGCTGCTCGAAATTACTCTCTAGATATTTTAAAGACTTTCCTTTTTTTACTTTCTTTCAACCCAATTTCTCTCCTTCATTCCAAGTTTATGAACTCGTAATTAATTAGAATAAATATGTGGGAAAGTTACTGATTTTTGCTGCACGTGAAAAGGAGAGATCGAAAGTGGCCACTCTACCTGAACGAACTGCAGTGTAAGTTGAAGTAATTTGGGTGACCTAACTACTGAGCGTTGTAGAGTTCTATTCTTTTTAAAAAAAATAAAGTTTACACCACTAAGATTCAACGTGTTAAAAAGACAATATTATTAATTCTTTGCAACATTTCCTTCAGCAGGAGTCACATATTTAATTATTTAATTTTGTGCGTTGGAGCAGTAGGACACCTTCGAACAAACACAATTTATTGCATCTGTGTCCTTGTTCAATTTGAGCATGAATACTTTTATAGGAATACTTGATATGTGTGCTTTATAATTTGCGAATTCTTATCGCGTAATCATTTGGGCTAATCCGTAAGACATTTAGTAATATTCTATCTAGCTTTGATGAAAGGTTGTTTTCATCCAGAAACGTTATATTAAGGAAACTGTTTACATAAACACCACACTTCTTTATTTTGTATTTCATATAGAAGATTGAAAGCAGGAAATTGAGTTGAATCCTGAAGTTCCCTTTCCTTTCATTTAATTAAGATTTGTTGTTCATCAGTGCATAAGTTTCGAGAATTTCAAATTAGTACTTGGTGTAGTTGGTTGAGTCATGAAATGAAATATGTTTCTCATTTCCTCCTGCAAGGTTATCAAGAACAGGAAACCG
>JAGDQP010053521.1:0-13545 GCA_022664845.1 Lepisma saccharinum | reverse complement strand
ATAATCCATTTTCCAGACCGTTTGAACTAGAGATACGAAATTTGGCATAAAGGTGTATTAACAAGAGTAGTTTAGGACTAATTTACATTTTTGAAAAAGTTGTTAACTTGGATCAAAATGGCCTCACAAGTACAAGTAGATAACGGCAATGTAAGAATTTTTTAAAAAAAATCGCTTTCTTTAATTCAACATAGCCGCCCAAATACCATTTTCCAAGCCACTGAAGCCAGAGAAACGAAATTTGGTATGAAGGTGTACCATCACGAAAATGTTTCAATAAATCGATCAAACAACCGCTATGAGTGTGCAGCCCCCGAGGCGATATGAGAAAAGGTCTGCACAGCATGGGGCGCTGCCCCCAGAAAGTCTGATTACAATAAAGGGGGCGTAGCCCTAAAAATTTGAAGTTGGGGTGCACACGGAATTCTGGGGCAGCACACCCAGCGAGGCGAACCCAGTATATATATATATATATACGTATAAAAAGCTGTGAAATCCGAGCAAAACACCAGATGATGTTCGAGCCTTAGGGTTGGTGGTGGTGGATTTTAGGGCCGCCAGCAGGAAGCAAATTTGCTATAAAGGTGTATACAAGTAGGTTACAATAAATATGGCAAAGCTTCCCTATGTTTCAATAAATATGGCATTATCACGGGTGGTGGGTATGGGAAAAAATCTGCAACATGGAAGCACAGTGTCCTGGAGAGTGGTTAAGATAAAGGGGTGTAAGTACCCAAAAACTCGAAGTTGGGGACGCAGCCAGCTACGTCCGAGGACCTAAACGAGGCCGAGCGAGCGAGTATATATATTATACACGTACAAAAAGCTGTGAAATCCGAACAAAAACACCAGAGGTGCAAAAAGTGGAGCCAAGTTCTTTAGCCCTAAAAAGGTGTGAAATGGGAGACGGATGAGCCAAGTTCCTTGGTGACAGCATGTAAGAGGAGCAAAGGAACTTGGCGCGAGCTAGCAAAAGCCTTAGGGTTGGGGGCGGTGGACGTAGTGGGTTTTAGGATCCCTACCACCCTTATAGCTTGAGGATCATGAACCTTGCCACCTGGCGCCAAGTTCCTTTGTTCCTGTTACATGCTGTCACCAAGGGACTTGGCTCATCCGTCTCCCATTTCACACCTTTTTAGGGCTAAAGAACTTGGCTCCACTTTTTGCACCTCTGGTGTTTTTGTTCGGATATATTTTACAAAAAAGAGAAGAAGGAAGCAGGTGTTGGACTACAGTATAGAAACGATATTGATAAGAATGTGATGAAAGTAATGCCAGTAAGTGCAAGAGTGGTGGCCATGAGGTTATTGAACTACTCAGTGGATTCCCTAACGATTCAATACCTTCCAATCAGAAGCAGATGAGGTGAACGTAGAGATAATATAAACGGATTGAATATGTTTACGAGGAGAATGGTAAAGTTAAGAACGGTGATAATAGGGGACTGGAATAGCGTTATGGAAAGAGGAAGATATGAAGTAGTGGGTGGTTGTCCAGGAGAGCGTAACGAGACAGAAGGAAATCTTTTCCGGTGGGAGTGGTTTCCTTACTAAAACTGATTAAAACACCATCTCACATCGGGAGCCTGAATTGTTAGGTAAATAATTTTTGCACTATATTAGAGCTGTGGGAAGTTAATACCTGATGCAAGAATGATAAACGGAGACTCTATACATGGAAAAGCGCTGGAGGAAACAGAAGAAGTGAACTTCGAAAAGAGAAGACAAGGATGTTGCATGTCCCCTGCAGTTTTTAATGTTTATGTTGATAGGTTGTAGAAAGAACTTTGTGGAAGGCAAGTGCAGCGATGGGTAACGAATGAAGAGCATCAAGAACGCAGATGATCAAGCAATATTAGCAGAAACGGGGACAAAATTGCAGATGATGATGACGAAAGGAAGAGCCGCTGCAAAGTTGGAATTAAGGTTGATACAAAAAAAGGTGATAAAAGTCGAAAAGGAGAAGAAACAGTGAATATTGTGTAGATGGAAAACAAAGTAACACCGGCAGAATATTTTAGTACTTGGTTAGCTTGGTGACTTGGAGTGGAAGCTGATCTGTGCCCAAGAGTGGACTGTATAGAAGGTGAAGAAAGAAAATTGGAAACCTTCTAAAGGTGAACATGGGGGAAAGTGAAAGAATCAGGCAGATGAAGAAAATACGTAACGAAAAGTGCTAAAAAAAGTAAGAGAAAGGTGGAAGATACCGGAGACAATAAAAAAGAGAAAAGCAGACTGATTATGACATTGGTTTTGCAGAAATTGATGTAATTGAATGTTAATTGAAAGGGAAGGGGAGAGGAAGAAGAAGTTGGATGTAAGTTCTTAACAGTTGTAAGGAAG
This sequence comes from Lepisma saccharinum, assembly GCA_022664845.1. NCBI lineage: Eukaryota > Metazoa > Arthropoda > Insecta > Zygentoma > Lepismatidae > Lepisma > Lepisma saccharinum. The sequence goes on along the minus strand of JAGDQP010053521.1, from coordinate 11,203 downwards.
ATAAATCCCACGCAAAGCTAAAACGGTAAGCGTAATGTAGAACTGTGGAATTTCTCTTTAATTCAGTTCGGTGGAACACTAATGATTGATAATACGACCAGGGACATATATATATGTTCTATGATTTTTAAGTTGACTGAAAGCGGAAATGTTATAAAAACGATTAATTCATTGATAATTCTCTTTTTTAAAAAAAAACAACGAATCACGAAGTTAGCGATGTTCACAGGCATCTTAAGGGATTTTGCAGGACTCAGAAGGATGCTTTCATTTATATATAGTCCATTCAATGCTTGATCTTCCACAGAAGGAGACCATAAAATGCTGTTGAGCGATAGGCCCTCACCGCCCAAGGTCTACTTTACACTGGAAGAAGAAATCTCACCCTTTGGAGATGTCTTTTAGCGGGTTTTATTCCAAAGGCGATGATCCCCTTCCCGCTATTACCTCCAGTACAATATCATCGATCTTGTTAGGTTCAGCCGGCTGCACCTGTTGGGAAAACGTCGTGAATTGTCGTGGAGAGAATCCATGTCCTCTCCTGATGCCCTGAGGGATAGGGCATAACGAGGGCTGGGAAAGACTCTCAATGACAGTTCATAAGAACTGTCCGTTGGGAACCGCTGTTCCAAACATCGCGAACGTTTCTTAGCCCTGCCGCACACTAGGCGGTTCAGCCGCCGCGTTAAAAAAAAGCATGATTTAGCATGATTTCTTATATATATATATACAGGATATATCCATTTTTTATCTTTGGTTGTGGTTCGTTTCGGTAAAATAATAAAGTAAAAATGAAATTCCGAGAAGTGAGACATGTCAATTCTCGGAAATTACATTATTTTGGGGAGGTCTTCTAATATGCATTCAGTTATAGCCAGTGTTCGATTTGTTATAAATTACGTAGGGGGGATCCTAAAGCTAGTAGTTGCTGGGAAGTTTCAATATACTACCTATTTGAGTAGAAATAAAAAGGTTTTATTCCTGGTTGGGATTATATTCGGAATCACCAACCGGGGATGAAATTCTCACGCACCAGGGACAATCTCCGGCAAATCGACCCCTTGTTATGAGAATAAAATTCTTAGATGTTGGGGAGAAAAGACTATTAAAAAACTTAACTCGCCGTACAAGCAATTAAATTGCCCAAGTGTCAATCTCTTCTTGTTTAAAGGATGAACCCATTTGCTTCTCTGTCTTCGGAGCCTCCTTTTTCTTGTAACTAAAGCTATGCATAGCATTTGTGTGGTGCTAACCATCTTGTTTCTACTAACCATTTGAACATGGAACAGGTGTAGTATAAATCGAGCGACCAAGTCATTTACACAAATATGCACTGCAGTTTGGTCGCGCGGTTGAATCGCGGCGGCTGAACCACATAGTGTGCGGCACGCCTTCGTAACAACTTTTCATTGTCTTGAATAACATTGTTGATAGGACAAAGAATAATTGTAAGATAAAACAATTAACAATAGCAATTAATTTCCATAGTGAGCTTTAATTTCTTCAAGGTTATTTTATTATTCCCGAATTTATTGAAGATTTTCTTGTAATTATTTTCGTTCATAAAAAAAAAAATTGCCGGAAAAGGAAGAAATAAAGGAAGATTACGAAGAGATGTATTAGCAAACAAACTGTTTACTTCTTTAAGCTATTTTAAATGGAGTTTGGTCTGGAATGATTCAAAGACGTGAACAATAGGGAGAAAAGAGGAAAGAAAAAATCCTAGAAAGTTTCAGATTGTGGCTGTAGAGAAGAATGGAGATGAATTGGACGGAGCTTGCGATTCCCCATGTTTCCCCTAGACATACCTTTGAGTTTACTTGGGGAACAGCGATCCCTCCCATTTCCAGCTCTGCAGTAAATACATATTCATATTTTTTTTTTGGTAGTGAAGTTCGATACTAGTGTGTGTTTGTGTATATACGCCAATGAAACGTATTGAGTTTAAGCCTAGTACTGGTTGGTTCTATGTCATTCAACCTAGAAAGCAGGCAGCTGTGCTAAGAATCATGTGTTACAATCTATCTCGACATTATGAAGATTCCTTGTATCCAACGTCATCATAAATTTTTAACTGAGTTTTCGAACTAACTGTACAGCGAGAGATACTCACAATAAAATTAAATGAAAGAAAGAATTTTCTATTACACATGTTTAAAAAAAAACTTTTTTTTTAGATTCTTTTCTTTAGTTCACAATGGTTCGTGGTGTCCTCAAATCTTGCAACGTTAATTTAACTCATTTGCCGACGTCATAAAATGATGAAATATTGCACAGCAACTTAAGTCCGGTCACAATACAATATTCCATTGTTTTCTTTCATATATTTCTATATTTTAAAAGCATATTTTAAATATTATTATTCTTTTAAAGTGGTCCTCTTTATCCTAAAATAAATACTAACCTGTAACGATATTGGTTTTGACTGGTTGCAGAACAATTTAGGATTGGGGGCACAAAACATTAGCTTGAGAAAAATATCCGAACACCGAAATAACTCAAGAAAAATAAGTAAATAAAACTTTTTTAAAAACATACTTTTCTTAAATGATTCGTACTAAAAAGTAAAAAATAATTTTGTTTATGTATGACAAAAAAAAAAAAAAAAAATGGAACTTGTTAATTCATGAATTTATAAAGTGATTGTAAATAGAAGCGTGCCCGATACTCTTTTTAGTATGTCTTTAAAAATATATTTATTTAGTTTTTTTTTGCTTTAACTTCCAAAATATAATAATTGATTCCAACTTTTTACAACCTTTATGTAGAATCGTCGCCACTGCCTTGTATGGATGTTATTCCTTCCAATGAAATCATAAGATACAAGTACAGTTTATATAGCAACTTCTTTTGAATTAAAATTTATGTATGGCTTTTAGGCATCTAAGGGTCAGGCCTATAGCAACTTTAGTTAACAAAAATACTTGCTTCACTCCCCCTAAACTATACATTTTCATCAGGAAGGAATTTGGATGCTTCAAGGATGTCTTGTACGTACTTCTTGGATAAGCTATTGGTGCTGAGGTAATGTTATGTTAGTAATAACTTCCGAGTTCTGTGGAAGTTCTCTTGGAACAGTATCTTTCACATGAATGGGTGTTCCCGGTAGGTGAATTGTGACGCTCACTGCCTTGTACTCAGAAGAGCCCATATTCGATACCTGTCGAGCACACACATGTTTCGGCACTCACTTTAAATTGCAGGTACTTTCCGTAGGATGCCATCTTCATCCACTAGAAGGTTGGCAAACCACTAACATTTCATCTTATGAGGTATAAACATACACAGAACAGCATATTCCGGTACATCCATCATCATCATCATCATCACCATTCCATGAATATACGTAGTCCATTGGAAATATATTCAGCAGGAATATAGAGCTTGGCATCAAGCACGAATATGCATGGAATATATCTATTATATTCCCAGAGAATGAAAGTATGCATGAATATAATTATATAAAAAGATCCATGATAATTTCGTAGTTTCGTGCTATAAAAATAAAAATAATATATAAAAAAAATTAAAGACATACTTTACTTAAAGAATTCGTACTAAAAATAAAAAAAAAAGTTTTGTTTATACATGACTAAAAAGAAAAGCATTGGGCGCGCTAATTGAAGAATTTATAAAGTGATTGTATATGAGAGCGCGCCCTACGCTTTTCTTTTTAGACATGCAGAAACATTTTTTTTTTACTTTTTAGTACGAATTGTTTAAGAAAAGTATGTCTATAAAAAGTTTTTTTTTAGTATTCTTTTTTCTCAAATCTTAAAGTGTTCTGCAACCAGTCAAACGCCACAGTGTTGCAGGCTAGTATTTATGGGTAATATTAAAAAAAAATATTATGCATTTAAAATATATAAATATACAAAAGTAACAATAGAATATTGTATTGTCTCCAGACTTACGTCGCTGTGCAAATTTTCATCATTGTATGAGGTCGGGAAATGAGCTAAATTAACGTTGCAAGATTTGAGGACACGACAAACCATTGTGTTAAAATTGGAATATTCCTGAAATTTTCCCAAAAGGGAACCATATTCAGCATATTCTGCACATAGTCCAGGAAATTCTTTGAGTATTCCATACAAATTCCATATTTATGAAGGAATATTCCTGTTATATAGTGAAAATATAGTTATGTCATGTGGAATGATTTTCAGAAAGTTTCTGAATTTAGTTCGCCTATTAGCAAGACTTGTCGGGCCAGCGGTGGCCCAACTGTTAAGCGGTTGGGCCATCGGTGGCCCTATGTTGGCCCGATGAGTCTTCCTGATAGGGTCTAAACTTGTTCTAGCAATTTTTTCAAAGTTTAGGGAACTCATTATTGAAGCATCATACAGTTCGTAAAAAGTAATTTTCTACTCACCTGCATTCATATTCGAAAAAAAAAAAATTGACATCAAAGGAAAAACAATGATAGAAATGTAGTAGGATTACACCTAAAACAACAACAACAACATTTTTATTAATAAATACATCGTTTCTAGATCAAGTCCATCATGCTATGCTGAACATTTAAATTATGTTCAGTTGATATGTTAAATTAAGAGGGCGGAGATACATTACTCAAATGGATATCTTTGTAAACATCCGCACGGTGTGCATGTGTATAGTGTGTATTGTTTAGCCTTGAACAACCGTCATTACAATTCACTTTCTCTATTTCCGGTAAAACAATATAGCATTTGGTAGCCACATTGAGAAACATCAACCGCAAAAATTAGATTTAATTCCTTTTTTGAAAAAAAAAAAGAAAAAAGAAAATACATATATTGTAAGGTTACTCGCATGTGGGTCATACCACGTATTATGATAATAATAATAATACTTGTGGTAGTGGGAGGTTCGTTAGGGCTTACACAAGATGAAGAGTGCAACATGCACCCATTTATCGTTCATTATGTTTGACTTTTTTTTTAAAAAAAAAAAGTGTATTTCCCTCTCCCTTCACTTCTCTTGGTCACATTGGACGTGAGGCGAAGGTTTCCCCCCCTCTCTCCTCTCCAATTCCCTCACTCGAGGTTCAATGACCGAGCACAGCAACTCTCACTACCATCCACAAATCCTGCCCTTGTATGAACACGTATGTATGTATATATGTGTAGTAAGTATGTGTGTATGACTGTGTTTATGTTGTGTGGTGTAGTGTAGTTAATATACTACTGCTGGTTCAGATGGATTGCAGCATTAGAATTGAAAAGGAGGTCAGTAAGGTTCAGCCGTCTGGCCACGCTCGAACAGTGGCGCACTATTCCAATCCAAACCAAAGGCTATAATCATTTAGGATAATGCTATTGTCTTCTTTCTTCTTTTTTTAATGATGAGATATTGTTGTTGGAATGAAAGGGAGAGTTCTTAACAACGTCACGAAACTTCTATGGGATACCAATTGAGATATTCCTGTGGATGTCATCAGGAAAATCTTCTTACATTTTGAATGAAATTTCAAACCTAACTGCATTTTCTTTCCTACAATCATAATAATATAAACTAATTAGAATTTAACTTTAAATTTTTGATTGTTAATAATCGATAGAAACCTTGTAACATTCTACTTACACCCTCCTAACTTCGGCTTTACACCCCCAGACTGAAAATCCTGGCAAAACCCCTGGTTATCCGTCTGGAGAAAATAACCAACTGTTGTTTCCACTTACTTAGTGAGTTTAGGAAATAAGTCGCTTCATTTCGTCATGTGCTCCCAGCGTCGTTTTTGACCTTTGTATTTCCAAAGATGCCCACAGGTCATAAATAAAAAGTCAGAAGACATACTATTCATACCTCTGCTGTTTGAGGTCGACGGTTCGATCCCTGCTCATGACATGTGGGCTTTGTGGAGGACAAATAACATGTGGGTGGGTGGGTGTGGGGTTCTCCAGTTCTCGCTTTTTCTTCCACTTTCTTCACCATTCAACATACTACCCATCTCATTTTGTAAGTTAAATATTGGCCAGAGAGAGAGAGAGAGAGAGAGAGAGAGAGAGAGAGAGAGAGAGAGAGAGAGAAAGAAATAAAATTGAAAAAATAAAGAAAGAAGAAAAGAAGTTCATCAAAGCTGCTCGACGAAGTAATCAAAGCTGGCTTCTGATGACTTCATCTCTGGTCTGCACTTTGAATATGAATTTAGATATGGGCATTAAGACATACAACATTTCTCCAATATGTTTTATTAAAATATTCAGGAAAGTATGCATTTTATTATCTAAATTCTACTTTAGAAATTATATTTGCTGCTTTGTATTTACAGTCAAGGAGAAAATATAAATGTCTTGAAACAAATTTTAAAACGCACAAAACTATAATATGAGTACTTTTTAAAAAAATAACAAAACAAACGATCATAATAAAAGCAAAACAGTTTTCCAAACATTTGGAGATAATAGTTAGTCTTAACAAGAATTTATTTCTGTATAGAGTATCTAACATACGACTGTCAAAAAATATGTCAGACAGAATAAATAACATCTATGAAGCACCTCTACAACCTCAAATGAGGAAATAACAAACAAAACCTCGAATGTCCATTCTTTGATAAAAATGAAAAGTTTTGTGTTTTTTAACACCTTAATGAAGATCTCTAGTAAATCCTACAAAGTAATTTGATGAAGGAAGTATATATTACGTTGAGATGAGTATGTTTTTCAGGAAATCACTTTGAATTATTCGATGAATCACTTTATTAAGGTATTAAAACGAACAAAAAATATTTTTTTAAAATAAAAAAATGGACATGTGAGGTTTTACTAGTTACCTCCTCAAATATTGTAACTCTATAAAAATCCGTACTGAGACTCAGTCCTCCGCAAAACCTATCAGTTAATCAAAACATTACTCTCTGAAAACAACCAGTCAGATATATGCCAAGAAAGTTTGCACAGGAGTTGTAACCTTTCTTCAGTTTTTTTTTATTAGTCTTTTCCTTTCTTTCTTTCTTTCTTTTTTCTTTTGTGTGTGTGTGTGGATGGGTGGGTGGGTGGGTCTGTCACCAGACACTTCTGTTTTGGAACTATTAAATGCATTTTTAAGCGTTATGTCAAAAAAGAGATGGCGCTACTGGGAGTCGTGAAGGTTGAGGTACCCCAATCACCCCCGCCATCTTGGTATGACCTTTCCATTGATTTACATGGGAATCGTTTTACTCGTCTTATGCCTCTCAGAAGTAAGTTCCGCGCTCACGAAATTTGCCTTGCTGCTTATTTTGACTCTTGTAGAGTTTTGTTTTGTGAAGTTTTTTGTTTTTGTTTTTTTCAAATATATGAGTATAATGTATTATTAGTAGTTTACCATATAAATGACAATATGTCAACGGAAAATTATACTGTTCGTGTGTAAGATTTTGCATTTCTATAACACAGCACGAGTCAAAGAAAACATGACGAAACACTAGGCGAAAACAGAAGTTAAAAAATTACACTCCTGAGAGACATAAAACTAGTAAAACAATGGAAAGGTCATACCAAGATGGTGGAGGTAGGGTTCCCAACTGTGCCGGTTTGGACGGGACTAACCAGGAATTCTAGGTCTTGTCCCGGAGGAATTTATTTTGTTAACCGGGACGGTTAAAATCCCGGAATTCAATCTTGCGTTGAATGAATAATGAATTAGCTACAAATCATAATAATAATAAATGCAAGTTCGCAACTATCGCAATCGCCATGTTTGACAGAGTTTGCTCAGACGAAATAATACTTAATTATGTAAACAGAACAACTGCCTTCACCATCTTTTGTTCTCCTGATAATATACCTTAGTTTACCGTGGTTGGCTTCGGGTTTTCAGAAGTTGATTGTTGCAGAGGCTGCACAATAGAGTGGAGCAAAAAAAAAATGAAGTTTACATGTCGGTATTTTAATAGTGTGGGATTGTTGCTCCCTAGTAAGTGTTTTAAAAAGCAATATTTATTTTTGTTGAAATCTATTATCTTTGGGTGCCACCAGCATGGTTAACACTTTCCATCCGCGATATTTTCCGAATTTTAGCTTGCCGAGGAAGGAGACTAGAAGAGTGATTGATATCCTTCCACATAATTGTTTTATAAACTTGAAATAATAATAATAAAAAAAAATGAAAGGGGGAATATATATATATATATTTTATTGTGCCAAAGCATTTTACAATTTATAGAGTGAAAGTATTTCAAATTTTCATAGAAAGTGAAAAATTCCTCTACATTTTACTAAACTGAAATTTCAGTAAAATCAAGAACCAGTTATAGTGCATATAATCAGGTGAACTCTGACATGGAAGCCTTATATTTCACTCCATTCTAATGGACAACTTGTCATGAAACTCGTAAAATAAATGTTGTGTGAAATACAACATTTCAATTGAAAATCGTATCTACGCCACTGCAAGAGAAATACTGAACGATAGAACGAGATACCTGTAACTAATAGTTTCATAATTGAAAATGAGGGGGGATTCTCTAAATTTCTTGAGTGTGTACTTTCCTGAATGTGAGTGAAATAAGTTCAATTACATTCTCAGGTGAACACAATTTATATCTTTATTAATTTTATTTTTCCATGTGGGCCTATTGCGAAGCATTATATTTTGATAGCATTCTTAGGCAGCGGCACGGCTCGACGCCCCCTCGCGCCGGTCTTGAGCTGATGCTATGCAATCAGTAATTACAGTCAGATTTGATCCCGTATTTCAAAGAACTGGATACTTTGTACATCCTGAAAACATTCTCCTCTCAATGATGACAGATGAGAGAAAACAAAGCAAAGACATCGCAAATATCTGCAATCAGAAATTTCGACATTCCATCAATCAATTTCCAGGCTGAAGGATACATAGAACTACACAGATTTGGCTGTAACTTGCCCTCCGCTTATTATGGATCTCAGTGATGCTGATATTCATAGACTCATTCAAGGTGATACCACAAATCTTAAAATTCCTAATCTTCCATGCCATAGCCAAGCCGTAGAACGGTGTGTAAAATTGGTGACAGAGGCATCACCTGTTTGTGGTAAAAGTGCACGTGATGGATACATAAGGGTAAGACTCAGGGCTGGAATGGAGGGTACACGCGGGTACACGGCGTGTACCCACCTTAAAATTTTAGAAGGAAGCGTGTACTTACCTGAATATTGGAGCAACGCTGGGTACACGGTGGGTACACGCCGTGTACCCAGCTAATTGAATTTTGAAACCTGGCAGTGAAACAGGAAATGAAAGGGACGATTGAAGCGGATTTATTTGATTGTTCATAAATTTCCAACCCTGCGCTATCTGCAGGGAAAATGCATGGAAATAATAGAATGGACAGTTTCACATGCGTCATACTTTTCAGTTCAGTGTTTGGGAATAAAGGTTGAACAACACGTGCATTCAATTTTGGAGAAGCTGGGATAAATTCGCACCCTAATCAAAGAGCCAACATTTGTAACCCCGTTACAATACAAAGAATGCTGTGTAAAATCTCCTCACTTCCTCCACTATTATTGTTGATATCATAAACTTACTGAATGCAAGCGACAAGTTTGAGGTTCTTTTGACATGCTTTGCCCTCCGACCGATCTTTCTACGGGAGCGGTTAATTTTACAATACAATCGTGGGTGCTGTCCTGCAGGGTCTTTCTCTGAGCCAGGAAGAAGAGAAGATGAAAGAGAAAGAGAGGGAGGAAAGATGAAAAACAGTTGCAAGTTGATATTGTGCTTGTTTTGGGTCATTTAAAAAAAAAAACTGGCAGAGCTTTCGAAATTCCCTTTGGCTGGATAAGACGCTAGCATGCGGTGTGTGGAAAGAATTTTATGACTTAAGAAATCTGTACTGTTAGCGGTTGAAGAACCTGACTTTTTTTTTTTTTTTTTTTTACATTGATAATAATGATTTTAACTAGAGGAAATTTTATGAGCAAACTGAATTTTGTCCCAGAAAAACACAACCCAGGTCGCTCAAGGTCCGTTAACTTTTGCCACGCGCTTGCTGTTTAGCGTGGTGCGTGTGGGGGTGGGGTCAAACGACCTTGCAGGTCGCTGTATAATAAAACAGCAATTAACCCCTGCCAAAGGCATTGGAGACGGGGTAAATCGTAAATAACAAATAGAAATGAAGATATTCTCTTTCCTGTTTCTTTCATATTCTAACATTCGTAAGTTCCGCGAAAAACATTTATTGGTTTGAAATGTTTGTTCACAAGACTGCAGTAGGTACCAAGGATGTCTGTCCCAGGTTGAGCTGTGTCGCGAGCGGGTGAATGAACATTGTCGTTGACCATAAATGGGAACTTTTTTTTTATAGTATACTCTACAGTGACTAAATCACAGAGCCAACATAGTGTTAGTTTCGCTTTTCACTAGCTGTGAGTGAGGTACCTTCATTCATTGTGTGTAGTGAGTTTTGTGTTTAAGTGACAGAGTTTTTATATATTGTGCTGCATAATTAGGAATCATGTCTACATTTATAGAAAAGTGGTTGACTTCAAAAAAAAAAAAAAAAAAGATGATCATGTAATGTCAAAAGTGGCGACAGTAGACGTCCAGCAGCCCAGGTAAATACCCTTTTTTGTAGTAAATATTTTCAAGTTGAGATTGAAGATTTTCCAGTAGAATAATATTGTTTGCTTCCGACTACAGTATATTTGAGTGGATTATCAAACACAATTTTAAAATAAATAAATAAATAAAAATATAACTGCCCCTTCCGTTATCATAGAAGAATCATGAGAGAAAAATATTTGACTATGCATGACAGAGACTTTGAAAATTTATTGATACGATTTATACAAATTGAATAAATAAATACAGGGTGTTGCAATAAGACCGACAAACTTGGAGGGATGTATTCTCTCTTCGCGGTGAGAGGAAAGGGAAATTTCGGCACGTTTCTGGGCTATAGGCTGATGAAAGTGTTTGGAAATTAATTTTAGAGCTTCCGATATAAAATACCATGAAGAATAGAGCATACGCGGCATGGTAACGTCAAAGACGTCAGGCCTGCTCTTTCCAAAGTACATATTCCAAAATTGTGCGATGGGTGCGCAAGGAATTTTCCAAAGGAAATAGGGCATATCAGAAATTCTTTGAAGTAGAACCTAAAGGTGGGTCGAAATAAGCATGAATGGGACTATTTTCCAGTTGCGCCAAGTCGATATCGCAAACAGACTTCCTTTGCGGAACATTTTGTTTAAATAAACGTGGTGACAACAAACAGGAGTAAGAATTGTATGCATTTCCCTGAACT
>JAGDQP010053518.1:0-12264 GCA_022664845.1 Lepisma saccharinum | reverse complement strand
TTGAGGGTCGCCACGTATAAGTCCGTTCGAGTTGTCGTGTCGGTGTCCTGGCAGTCTACAGTCCAAACCCGGGCAATTTGAACCTCTGACTTCCTGCAGGACTGACCGCTGCCTTTGCCAGCTGCATTCCGTCCTCCGGGCAATGAGGACCTCCGAGGCTGTCTCAAAATTACAATTTTGTAATGCGATTTGCTACTATCCAAAATCTTCTGTATCTCCTCGTATAGGTCTTCGACTTCCTTCTCCGGGTGCGAGGTTGTTGGAGAATATACTTGTATGATTTCCATAATGTATCTCTTGTTAATCTTTATTGCTACCTGTGCGATTCTATCTGAAACTCCTTCAATTTCTGTGATTCGTGACTTCTTTGATTCGTGACTTCTGTCATTCCTGACTTCTGTGATTCCAAATTAAATTTCAGTCTTGACGACATACTCTACAAATGAGAGAATAGTTATCCAATTCATCATCAATACAAGATGCGGCAAAGCATTGTAACTATTATAAACATCAAACTCCTTCAACCATAATCAACTTCAACGTAGAACTTCAAGACTACAATTAACCTTTTAAACTTTAATCATTGCAGACTCAACCTTTCGAACTTCAATCAATTCAACAAAGAATCTCAACATTTTTTGTTCGAGCAGAACTTCCAGAGCAACAATTTTTTTTCGACCTGAAATTCAAAATCAACATACCGGTACCTTCAACATTATTTTTCGAGCAGAACTTCAAACTTAACAGGATCCATCAATTTCTACCAGAACTTAAAGAGCAACTTTTTTTTTCGAGCAGACCTTCAAGACCACCATTGATAAATCCCTTGACCCCATAGTGAAACCCACATACATCGGTTCTGACCCCAAAAGTGTAAACTAAGTGCTTAATTTTTTTTAATCCCCATCAGCTTCAGTGATTTGTTTTGACAAAAAGTGTACAACAAGTGTATTAAAATTAATTATTCATAACTTTTACCTTCGATCAGTGATACTAAATATATTTGGAGACCTTGCACATTATTCTTCGATACTTTCTTCAAGTTATTAATATAGCTATAAAAATAACTTTGAAACATTCTCTTTCCGTTCTCCTTCTGAATATTACACTAATATTACGTCGATGCTTTACGAACATTAGAAACTACATAGTGAACATTGCAATACTAACAGTGTAATACTCACCAAACTTCTGGACTTGAATTTGAACTGCAACCCTGTGCCACTACACCACGACATTATGTTCCGATATTTTCGAACATTGAACGAACTTCCAAGTAGTGAGAACTTTCATTTTTTCCCGAACTTCGAACTTTGTAAAACTTTCGCATTACAGCAGTGATATTTTGGAATTTGAACACTTTCATTACTTCGCAACAATAAATTTTACGTATTCCTCTACAGGAACAGAACTTTCTTCGCTTTCTCGAAATGACGTCAAACACAAATTATTGACACATTTCACTATAACTTTGGACATTCGTAAATAATAAATACTATATTTCTATGTTACCAACCGAACTCTTCAACAAACTTCGAAACATTTCACAAATGTTATAAAAACACACTAACCTTGTGAAGCAGTGCAGTGTCGTATGCGAGGCAAGATAGATTGACTTCGCATAACTCAGCAAAATTTTCTAAGACTCGTGACAACCAACGTACTTGGACAGTGCCATACAAACTCGTACAACCAACATCTATGTCATTATCAAGTGAAAATTTATAAACTTTATGCAACATTTTCTTCAACAAACCTTCTCTTAATTACTATTTTTGTTTGAAAAAATATTTTTTCTAGTATAGTGTTTTATGTGTGAAAACTAAGAAAAACATTTACAGAAAAAAATCTTGCTTATATTGTGATTTCTAGCGTCTCACATAGGTTAGGCAATCTAAGTGTCACCTCCCGAATAATATTTGCTCAAAGTTAAATAACTCCGGGAAAACCGTTCCCTCTGTCCATCGTCAGTAAATGTGGCGTGTTAAAAATGTAATCATGTTACGTTCAATTAACTCGGTAACAAATCCCTTTTTGTATCCAAGCAGCTCTCATGTTTAGCTGAGCTTCATTATGTTAAAACCAAAATTAAACCTCTACCATCTGATATTTAAAGTTAACGCCCATAATGAACTCCCAGAGTTCACCACGTGTTTCACATCGATAATTCACATTGAACAATCTTCGATAAACGACGCTATGTAAAACCTCTCGCTAATACTTCAACGTTTTATGGACCGCATATTTCACAGATATTCCATATTTCACAGATATTCCAGACGTTCACATGGCATTAGTGTTCCGAAACTAAGGTTATGGTCAAAATATATAACCTAAACCATCAGTTTCGTCCCGTTGTTCACAATAGCAAGAAGTATACACAATCATCCAATGTGTCAAATAGAGTTGGTGATAATGTTCTATTAAGTAAGTTTAAAAAAAGTTTGAAAGAGGCTTCACTCGCAATTGGAGAACAGAAATATTTGAAATAGCTACTGCTAGTAAGACTGATCCACCTAAATATCGCTTAAAAGATTAGCGTAATAAGATAATTAAGGGTCGTTTCTATGAACAAGAACTAATGAATACCAATCACTCACAAGTGATAAATTGGAAAGCTTATATGTAGAACTAAAAGCAAGACACATGTTAAGTGGTTAGGTTAATCTTCAGACCATAATTCCTGGATCGATCTCAAAGTTTGAATTCAATACAATTAATCATAATATAGCCTAAATAGTTTAAGATGTAGAGTGTTAAGAAAATACTTTCGGTGCCTAATGATTATGATAAGTTGAATTGTAAACTTCTTCCAAATAACATTCAATACTTAATAATAGGTTCATCCAGATGTGGGAAGACAACACTAGACATTTATAATTTCATTCTAGCTACGAATTGGCTTAATGAGGAGGCAGGCACTTATATGTATTTTCTAAAAATTAGAACAACCCAAGTATCAATAACTGCAACGCATTTATAATGATATACAAGACAGATTCCATTATCAATTGGCTACATTCATATCTTCTCTTAGGAGTTAGATGATTGCAAGCAATGGTCTATTATTATATTTTATTACTATATATTAGACAATCAGAATGAGGTGTGGAACTACTTTACACAGCGTAGACATAAAGGAATGAATTGCTTTTACTTAGCACGAACAAATTAAGTGAAGTTCCGAAACAATTTATTAGAAATAATGCACATTTGTTATGTATATTTCTTCAATATAACACATACTTGAATCATATTTATAATGCGTTTGTTGTTGGTGATATGACATTTCATAGATTCAAAGATGTATGTTCATGGAAGGAGCCCTATAGCTTTATAACATTCGATATGACGAGAAAGTCGAGCAATGGAAAGTATAGAGACCGATTATTTTTTTCAATTCAGCTACGTTTATGTTATTATGAATCGAATGTCATTACGTTTAACGTTTAGCTATTTATTGATGTACGTACGTATGTATGTATATTACGTACGTATGTATGATCAAACATTTATTGTAAAATAGTCTTTTTTAAAATGTCAGAATGAAAATGGAATAATATTGAATTACTAAATATATTGGCGAAACGTTTTAAAGAATGAAAAGAGAGTCACCGTAGCTATTATGAAAAGCAAAAACGTGAAGAGAAACCATTGATTGCTGCGATTAAGAGATTAAGAAAAGAAATTAAAGGAGTCACCGATGATAATAGAAATCAACTGCAGAACTTATACCTGTAGCAAAGCAAAATATAAATAACTATCCACCAACATCATCAGAAACCTAATTTGAGAAATAGTTATTTACTTCGCCTATGGCGCTTCTTGAGACTAAAACAAAATATGATGATGAAGTTGAGAAAGAAATTCAATTAGGTTCATTAACGAGTCGATACTTGAGTACTAATAGATCCGATAAAGATGAAGTATTTGGCTTATGTTCTGTTGATATATATTGAGTTGTGCACTATAAGATTATAAGTTATAATGCTTACTTTGATAATGATGATTTAATTACATATAGTGATAATAAGAGCGCACAAGATCCATTGTTTCCGATCTATAAACAAATTAAAGGAACGGAGGGCTTATGGGAGTTATTAACCCCGTAAGCAACCAATAGGTTTTACTGATGAAGATAACGAAACTTATAAGCAGTTCTTTTTAATTACGAATGCAATATATAAAAACCATCACAGAATATAGATAAATCAAGTTCCAGTGTTACGTATAAGACGTTAATTAAATCTATTTGGCTTGAACTGAATACTAAAGGTGAAGGTTAGAAAAAAAGGAACCAAGGACTGATGATTAAGCAATATAGATGCATGCCGCAACAGTTTATTTCGAAGGATGATGTTAGAAAGTTAGTAGATTGATTATTAGTTATAGCAGGTGAAGAAGCAGCAGGGAATAAGAAATTTTGTAATGGGAAAGTGGGTATAATAGATATGATCTAGTCTCGTTTATCTAATTATGGTTTCAAACCCAAAGGGATTGGGTTACCTCATAAAGATCTTTCATATACTTCCACGAACACTCAGGCAAACTATTGAAGGTAAGGATTAGTGAACAATATTATTAATAAATTGTTCTTTCAACTACACCTCCCCTGCTATGAGTTCTGTGGTCCTGGTACACCTTTAGATGAAATATTAGCGGGAGGTGATCGAGGTATAAATAGATTAGATCAAGCTTGTCGAGAGCATGATATTGCTTATAAGATCTTTAAAATTTATAAGAACCGACCAAACATAATGCCAGAGGTGAACACTCTACCAGTTTTTTAATATGTTTATTGAACCAAACAAAATAATTACATTTCAGTAACAATACATTATTTGTATGTTCCGTTTAAATATATATCTATTTTTGTTTCTGTTATTGTTTTTTTAATTGTTATTACTTATACGTATTCATTACAAACTGTTAATAAATTGCTCTATAATATTCTGCCATTGAATTTTTCGTTTTTCTGAAATTTTGTTATATTTAAACAATAGCATATTATAATACAATTATATTGTATCTATATAATACTCTGTAATTGATAAATAAATGCTCTGGGCCTATAACCATTTTATACATTTTCGTCTGACAGGTGGAAAATACCTGAAGTTTGGTTGAGGATAATCTTATCACATTGAGATATCAGAAGCTAACTTCTCGTTACTCTGACAGCTATTTTTGATAAGCTATCCACATTGCCTGATGTTTCTTACAATGTATTACCTTTTAACTATAACTTGCTATCACCTGACATGTTCGATATAATTTGTAAGGAATTATTCCCTTATTATATAAACGTTCTTTTGTTTGGTATATGTCATGAAACAATACAAAACAAATATGATATAGAAAAGGTCAATTTTTCATTTCAATTAAGTTCACTATCTTCATGAAAATAATGAGTTTTGATTTCACTCCCGCACTGTATTTCTCTAGTAAATAATTACTCGTAAAGTTGTTGTTTAACAGTTAATTCGTCAATGGCTTGTATAGTTACCGAGGCGTAAGTTATTATGTAAAATTGATGGTTCAAATAATATAAATAATCATTTCGCTGGGTTATATCCAATGGTAATACCAGGTCTATCTTATCTAAAACTAGATGCATTATGGTTGATGAAAAGGTATAATAAAATTCACAAATACTCTTTAAAGCTCTGTGTAATCGTAATGCTGTGCCCTGTATAATTATATTTTTCAATTAAACACACGCTTTTTAAAGACCAAATACAACACCTGTCTCGGCGTACGGAAGCACTGATTTCTACATATAAAATATAACAACTGAGCCACAATCTGGATTTAAATCAAATGTAAATAGTCGAAAATACTCTGATTACATGTGTAGAGAGAAAAATAGATGGTCTGATTATGAAAATGGTTCCTTAGAAAAAAAAACTTGTGTGACAAGAATAGAAGCGTTTAAATGTAACGAAGCTCTGGGGAAGAAACGTACCCGGCCTTCCAATATTACTTTCGACAAAATTTATATTTCCAGAATATGAGATAAATGATCTTCTGAAATACATAAGAAATTTTAAAACGTTGAGAGGAGATACAAAGAAAACCAGAAGAACATGAACCTTAAGAAAAGGCAAGTACAATCCAAGAAGTTGCTCAGTTTGCCCGCATTCAGCTGATGAAAAGTGAAAACAGAAGTGTAGTTTAGGTGGGGCAATTACCCCTGTGATTTTGAGAATATAAACGAAATAAAACGTTTAAAATACTTTAAAAAATAAGTTAACACTTACAACGAAAGGTCGGTCATTTTCAACTTTGGTAAATTTTGAGTTTTCATAATGGCAACACTGATTGACTTGGAAAGCCGCTGCACTCAATAGCTGTTTTTCTTTTCCTGTTCTTCTCTATCCGCACTATATTGTTTAGTTTGAGTGGAGAACTTGGCGGCGAAGTACACAAAAGTAAAAATCTCTTGTTCATGATGACCGTATCTTTCGGTTTACGTTATTCCTGCGTGGATCTAAAATACCGTGTTTCGCTTAACGGTGCTAGCTTAGTTTCTTACTATAGCTTAGTAATCTGTCATATTGTATGGTATTAGGTTTTAACAATAAAAATGGATCGTGATAGTTGCAAAAAGTCTAAATACACAGGACCCGGACTTCAGTGACAAGATCCGTAGTTTATTGGATGACTTTGGAGATGATACAGAAGATAGTGTAGTGGCTGATTCTGATGCAGATCCGGACTATGTTATTCCGAGTGCAGAAGAAAATGTTTAAAGTGATGAATCCATTGATGCTCTTGATGACGACGCTTTGCTCAAGGACAACCAAGTTCAACTAGGTAATGAAGAAACAAGTATATAGAGTGTAGTCGCTAACAATGATGAGCTTCCCAATTTCGTTTCGGAAAGACTACGAAAATCTGAATATGGACTGGCTAATGCCAGGAACAGTGAGCCCCCGCGAAGGAATGTTAGAACTCCTGCTCGAGATATAATTAGAACCGGACTACCAGGAATAAGAGGTAATGCGAAAGCATTGGGAAATAATCCAAATTAAGTTGAAGTGTGGAAACTTTTCTTTGATTCTAACGTTATTGACAAAATAGTTACTAATACAAACGTAAAGTTAGCTGCTGTTAGACAAAACCTCGCCCCTGGAACAAGTGCTGGTGACTATAGACATACAAATATTGAAGAAATAAATGCTCTTATTGGATTGTTACTGCTCTCTTCAATTCTAAAATCAAACGATGAGGAAATGAAGTCTCTTTTTACAAATGATGAATTAAGTCGGCCCATATTTCATGCCACAATGTCAGCGAAGCTGTATAAATTACTCATAGCATGTCTTAGGTTTGACGATTCACAAGCACGTGAACAGAGACGAAAAGATGACAAAGCAGCTCCAATTTCTGAGACATTTTCGCAGTTCATTTTAACAGTCAGAAAGTCATGAACGCGTGTCTTCGAACTGTCGACTAAATTAAATGTTCCAAAATATGGATACTAACGTTTCCTCAATTGGACATTGTTCAAGAATACATATCGTACTAATAAATCTAGTAACTATTCTTAGTCTACAGATGTCAATGTGGCACAGATGTATACTAAAGTAATTGGTCACGGCGCGAATGTTGGTCAAGTACGTATAAGTTAACTCATAGTCAAGCTTCTGCCTTTGCCGAAACAAATATTATGAACTTTTTGAAAAACAAATGGGGGAAATTATTACTTAGGTAGTATTTACTATAAAATAATGGAAAAGAAATGGTTGCTTATATTTGTAAAAATCTAGTTATAAAATTCAAGAGAAAAATAAGTACATTATATTCGCTCTTCAAAGATACGGTTGGATGTTGCTGTTAAAGGTATCACTGGATGCCGCTTGTTTAGCGTTGTACTTTATCTCGTCTGATGACATGTGACTACTCGTCGGCGGCGGTGGAAAAGAATTGTTTGTCAGAGATAATGCATGCCGTATCATGTGTTCGAGTGACCTAATTAACTTATTGAATACAGAAATGTTCTCGTAAATTATGACTGAAATATTATGCGTTTGAACTAATATATATTTTCTTCCTGGAACTAGTAACGGTGACAAATTATTTGGGTGGCTAACGGCAAGAATTTGGGTAACAAAATTTTATAACGTGAATATTATACAGAAAACTGTAAACAATTTTAAGAGAATCTTTTCCGTAAGTTAACTTCTTAATTGGTCATAGTTCAACTCACAATATTTTAAAGCTTAAAACAAGGAACTATTTTAAAAATAATATTCAAATCAATGTGGTATGGATGTTCTAGCCGTGTTACAAAATTCGGAACGAATGTTGAGATGGTACATATACAACGTGTCTTAGTCGAACTGTTAGTATTCCGTAAGGAATTTGAAAAAAAAAATACAAATGGAAGGATTATTTAAATTTAATCTACATTTTGTAACATATCAAGCAATGGGCGAACCGTGAAATCAAAATGTGTGTTACGTAGTTATCGGGAATTTTTGGAGAACAGAATTTTTTCTCTCTCGCCTGAGCTGTTTAAATTTACAGCTCAGTAATATATGCTGAGGTTGTAGCCTGAGCATACTGTCTCTTGCTTAAAGCAAGTTGAGAAATTTGATTATTGTGTCTCCGCTGGGGCACGAATGACTGTTGTTTCTTTTTTCTTTTGCGAATTGCCGTGGTTACGGACAGTAGAACAACTTTGTTGGTCAGGAGTTCTATGATGGTTCTTGGCATAATTTCTTTTCATTTTGTGGTCATTTTGACTGTAAACCTGTTGTCTACGAGCTGTTTGTAATTGCCATTTTATCTGACAATATAAGTTGTGGACCGTTGTATCTAAACGAAATAAGCGTTGCATCTCGAAACCACAGTGATGATTACAGATACGTTTTGTGGGGGTTCCATATTTGTATCTACTTTGCCAAAAGTGTGGTGGTCCATTAAAATTTGAATATTGCGTCTAAGGCAATTCTTCTGAAGACTGCGGTTACGAAAAACAAGATAGGGAAGAACCCATGCTGAAAGTTTGGAATACATAATATGCAAGTTGTTAATGTAATCAAATTGTTTCGCGAATGGGCTGATGGTACAAAGAAATGAAAACTGCATTCATAGTAATTTCAAAAATAAAATGGCAGTCTCATACTATGATAATGGATGGGTTTATCGGGCGAATTTCGGAATCGAATTCAAGATTATTAATAAATAATCACGAACGCGCTCCACCATGATAACATACTGCGTAGTCGGTCTAAATAAGTCATTTATGGTGCCGAACACCATGATAACAGACCACCTCGGGTGGATATTTATGGACAGAGATGTGGGTGTATGCGAGAGATTTAAACGATAACAATGGCGCTTGACATCACCGGAAGTGTCCGAGTTGTCGGCATGGTACCTAGAAGATAGGTGATTAACACTTTTTAATTGGTCTCGGTTAAGGATGAGCAAACACATGTAAAGATTTAACAATGACTTTTAATTGAGGGTCATCGCTAGCTAAATTGAAGAATACAAGATAATATAAACTACAAATGGATCTTTAAAGAAAATATGTCAGTACACCTCGTCGGCGTCGAAGTTCTGAATCATGAAGCAAATATGAATTTAGATGCAAATTTAAACAAATTAATATAAAATATGAAGAATACAAATTGGTTTAAGTTGAGCTCCAAATATCACATTATTATTCGGAATCAAATACATACATCATTTTAGTTAATTTAGAGAGAGTTCTGATTGAATTTAAGATGTTCTGAGCTGTTGATATGTCAAATTAGATGCACTTCGTGTTCTAAGTTCAAATTGTCATTTTCGCTGTAAAAGTGGATTAATCGTGTTTAAACCAAAGATATAAAATTATGTAATTCTTCAAAGTACAAAACGAGGAGTAATTTAGCAGATAGTTGTTCGATGGAAGTTAACGTAGAATTTAGGCTGCAGCTGTAGAATCTATGAGCGTCTGTCTGCGGGTGCGTGCGAGTGAGTCAAGAAAATGGTTTTTGATAATATATTTATATTAGTCTATTTTCTAATTGAAGGAAGGACTGATATTTTTCATGTGGAAAAAGTACACTGTTCAAGGTGAAGCTGTTTACAATTCTTAAATCATTTCTTAGAAAGGTTCTTCTGTTACTGTTCACATCACTAATAAGTTTCCAGGTTGTCGCGTGGCTCTAGAGAATGGAAAGGCACACATGTGACAATACTTAGTTCTTGTGAACCAAGGTTAAATCGTGGTTTCATGGAAAGAGTTCTTTTCGTAGGGATTTATACACGGGAATAGAAATGTTCTCACAGTCATGTTGCTCTGTTCTGACATATTAATTGTTACCTTGAAGCTTGAGATAATTTTAGCGTTTGATCATGATTCATTATATTATAGACTTCGAGATAAACCTTAGAAACAATTCAATATAAACCAAATGTCTTACAAACTAAATATATGTTATACAAAATTTTAAGAAAATAATGAAATTAATAAATTGAAATATGTGGTCATACAACACTAGGGCTAGTAAAGTGGTTGAAAAATCTTGGCAACACGAATTCAAAGCTGATCCATTCATCCAGATTGCAGTTGTGGGTTTCTAGTTTAAGGGGGGATTTCAACTATGGAACTTCTAGGCCTAGGAAAATGGTTGCGGTGTCGTTGGATAATTCTTCGTAACACAGGTTTAAACCCGTATCATTAATCCAGATTGCAGAGACAGATTCCAAGATTCGTGGCGGGAGGATTTTAAACTTGGATCTACTGGGCTAGGAAGGTAGTTGATATGACCTCGAAAGAGTTTCTGCAAGACGAGGATAAACACATATCGTTGATCTAGTTTGCAGGGCAGTATTCCGAATTTAAAGGGGGATTTGGAACTTA
This sequence comes from Lepisma saccharinum, assembly GCA_022664845.1. Lineage (NCBI taxonomy): Eukaryota > Metazoa > Arthropoda > Insecta > Zygentoma > Lepismatidae > Lepisma > Lepisma saccharinum. The sequence goes on along the minus strand of JAGDQP010053518.1, from coordinate 1,400 downwards.
GAAATTATTAGGGCTAAGAAAGCGGTTGAGTGATCAAAGTGAGTTCTAATTCTTGCATCGAAACTTTCTTACCCCGAACCTCCCTGCAGCGAAACTTCCGGATCTTTCTGGAATTGTATCTTCGAACTAAATACTGACTGACTTTCTTCTCATATCTTCCATCGCCCCTGCACGTCCTGAGCCTGCATTACCATAAATATAATTTGAACTTGAATTAAATTTAATTATTAAGGCCTTTAGGAAACTTCGGTCAGGTCCAATGGGTGCTAATGGGATAAATTGGTGCAATGAAGAAAGTGGGAGGAATCGATAGAACCCCGACACAACCCGCACACTAGGTGCTTGAACAACAAAAGAGCCCACATGGCAGGATCAGGGTTTGAACAGATGAACACAAGTGCCAGAGGTGAGCGCTCTACCTACTTTTTTCAAAAATAACCTAATCTTTCTTTTAGTATGTAATGTTCACAAATGTTCTAAAGTGTGAGTCGACAGACTGCCATCCTAGACCGCTCGAGCACCCGCATGATGGCAACCAACCATTGTGGCATGATGGCCCCAATAAATGTAATTTCATTCAACACGCATAAAATTGGTCGCTTAAATTTGTATTATTAATCCACTCTTCTTATAGAATCAAATGAGAGGAGATGCCCATCTCGGAAATATGTCCACAGTAGTGTAATTCCATAACTGTGGTTCTAAACGAAAAAAAAACAATATGATGATAACGAAATAATCCATAAAAACTTTGGTAAACTTTATTTTCATATGGGCCAGTCTAGTAACTTTGGACTTCGGCCCGTCACGATTCGCCTTTAGCTGTTAAGTGTTAAAATCCACACCCATGCCCATGCCGGGACTCGAACCCGGAACCTTCGATTCGATGGCCTACCGCCGCAGACCGTTCAGCCACCCGGCCGGCGAACTAATCCGTAATCTCTCTAAAAGGGTGTAGTAGATGTCGCATAATCTGTCACGTGGAGACGAAACAAGTCTTCAAAATATTTTTTTAGCCTAAAAGTATTTTCTCTACTCAGTAGACAGCTTAGAATCTGACTAAATTCCATGACAGCGTTGAAAATGCACTTCAACAGTGTAACACGCCACTTGATGTGCACTACCTCAATGCATTCCATCAAATAGGACGGTTTTCTGGTTAGTCACTGTTTCTTTTAAAACTATTTTTCTTGAACAGAATATAGTCATATAAAGGTATTTTGTAATTTGTAGCATGCGTACGTATTCAATATAATTTAAATGTCATTTATGGCTTGTAGGTGGCTCCTGGCTCATGCCGAAATTCAGGTGAAATGATGATGTAGGAGAGTAGTCAGCCAAGGTCTAAATTCGACGGAACCATCCCAACATTTATTTTGTGAGACTAAGAATACTACTAG
>JAGDQP010053517.1:1355-13546 GCA_022664845.1 Lepisma saccharinum | reverse complement strand
GGGAAGCGTGCAAAGTCTCTCTATTATGAGGTCTATGGTAATAGTGAACTTTCCCAGTAGTACATCAATGTCGGCCAATATGACTAATGCATGATTTGCGATTTTGATCGATGTTGTTATCCGATATCAATCAATATCGAATGACAATTTTTTTTTGCCGATCGGTATTGGAGATGGATATTGATTAATCCTATCTTTATTCTACTACGCGTTCTGTTCTTTCGTCTTGATGTACACATAAATTGTTTCGCACTTGTCTTCGGCTGGATTCGAATCTGGAACTTTGTCATTTGGAGTCCGTGATTTTAGCCACTTCGCTACGGAACCATCCATCGAGAAATACACGTTCGATTATTCACATCCTCAACTCAGACATGGTTGACATAAACAAAAAAAAGCTTTTTGTTTGTCGTTACCAAAAAAACATTGTTAGAATAGAGGAAAGGAACTTTGTTTTCTCCCAACAAAAGCTTGTTTAAACGAATTAAATTGCGAGCACTGAAAAAAAAAAAAATAATAACAACGTTGAGCAGGAATATTTTGTAGTCCCAGTATTCTTTAGTCTGACGCGTTATCTATAGCTATGGCGCCATCACTTCCTGACTGACCTGTTTCGTTATAGTTACAAAAGCCAAGTTTGAAACTTTAATAGTTATATTACAAAATGGAATATTATTGCTTGTCAATTACATAATTTAGAACATTAGTTAATAATTCTAGAATATTTTGTTGTGGTTAAAATCTTGTTTATTTCTGAATCTTTCGTGTGCTTGGCACAAACGAATAAGTAACATAGAAATAAATTAGTTTGAAATAAATTTGATTTGTTTAATGGAACAAAGTTGGATTGTTTGATGGAACAAACGAGAATCTTAGTAAAGAAAGCCGATTCTGAGTTTTAGAACGCATTTGTTTTACCATGGTAATTGACGTAGTATACGAAGAAACGCTTTAATGTGATATTAATTGTTGTTCATAAACGTACAATAGGTCTTATGGCTTTAGATCTGGAATTCCAGAAGTATTCCTCAATTAAAATCTTCACATAGAGGGGAATGACTTTGTATTGTATATCAGCAATGATTGAACGGTTCAGGGGAATGACTTGGCATTGTAGGCCTATATTAGCAATGATTGAACGGTTCAGCTGAGGTCAGAGGAATATCAAATATGCAGAGAAGTCGGTCGTTGGTACGATAGCTTAATGATACGACATCGGTCACCTGAAATGCAACGGGGGGGCCCGGATTCGATTTTCGGTCGCTGCAGTGACTGGCGTATCGCTGCATTTTCATGTTCCTATATAGAAATCATTTGTGTAAGGAAGAAAATTGTTTAGTATTGTCTTCAATGGGATTCTACAGTATATTAACATGATCCTGTCTATTTATAAATGTATTTATTTATAAATATGTTTAATATTTTTGTGTACCCCGTTTCTTGTTAAATGTATAAAATTATGAGCAGCTGTCCATGCACAACTATATTAATTTCTTCTGACAGAATCGTGTTTTCTATATATGAAGTGCTAGTACTGTATAGCTACTGTTGTTTATTTGACAATAACACATGGTAAAAATCAAAATATAGTTTATTAAATTAGGGACCGGATACCCATGTGCTTAATTTTTATCATAATTATGTAACTAGGTGTTCAAAAATGTAAAAAATATGTGCTTAAAGTATGTGTTTAATATGAACAAAAAGTGACAATCTTCATTTAAAAACTACTAATTACACAAAATAATACACTACGTACTGCAATTAGTGTTATACGAAAAGCAATGCTATTAATTGTTTATATTCATATGCTCTTAGGTGAAAAAAACAACAACAGAAAGTAGCACCTACATCAAATTTAGTAGTTTTAGAATATATTGTAAATAATGCTTTATAGTGCCTGTATATACGTTACACGAAGAACTGAAACAAGAATGAACTGTTATTGCTACTTACAAGCATATAGTTTTATTTATCTAGAGGATTCCAGATACAATCAAATTTCAACTATTTTACACCGAACATTAGCCATTTTACATCGGCATCGAACCCGGGTCCTTCCAATTACAAGGCGAGCACCTCTTCCTGACAGTACAGTGTAAAGCACTTTGCATTTTCTGATTTTAAAATAGAAAGGAATGTCGATTGTCAGGTAAAAAGTTTTATAACGCGAAAAACTGCTTTTTGCATCACACGGTGTTATCACCACAAATTTGAACTTCGATAAACAATTAGCTTTAAAAATGCAACGGCGAGATTTATTTGCATATATTAAAATTACATACAAATTTTTAAAAAAATGTATGCTGAAGTTTAAACGTAGAAAAAACAAGAAATTACGGAAAACATTAAATTCAGTCATTATTACTTTAAAATTAATATATTTACTTAAAATCATAATACACGAAATTAATTTGTTAAACAATTTGTAAAAATGTATGCAGGGTGAAAATGCATTTCAATGTGTATTTAAGTATAAAATGTGCCAAAAATATGTAAAAAAGAAAAAAAAAATAAAAAAGTTAGAATAAACAGTCCAAAACTGATCACACTCACTCAGTTCGCCCACGTATGAATACATTCCAACAATTAAAAAGAAACTTAACTAAATAATTATCGGGCCGCATTTATTAGAAATGGTGCCCAAGAATATCCTGTTATTTATGCAATCTCACTTTGAAAAACCCACTAGAAGATCATACATATTTTACAGTGATACAAATGTTCAAAGGCTAACTTGTCCCCCCCCCCTTCCCACTTCTGACCGGCAATCGCCGCCCATGCGTTGGATCATGTTGGTAACATAAAAGGTGAAATGTACAAAATGGTATTCGATTTCTTTACCCTCTAGGAAGGAGATACGTACATCTAGTTCTGTTCTCCGATTGATATCAATTACCCAATTTTTTGTTCTTCGATTGACATCAATATAATTAACTAATTTATTGTTCTACGATTGATATAAACATAATTACCCATTTTATTGTTCTTCGATTGCTACCAATATAATTACCCAGTTTGGTGTTATTTAGTTTACCACACATTTATTAACTTGGTCTGTCTGACTAGGTTTTATGTCCGGTTGAAATCCTGTAATTCTGCCACATTCTCTTTGTTCAATCAAATTAAAACTTTATATGTCCCACGCTTTTATTCTTAGTCATGGAATTCCTAATAGTATTAAATAACTGAACAAAGGATTTCCATTTTTTTTGTACCTTATGATAAAAGCATGGCTTTCAAAAGTGGTTTATACATTTTTTATTGTTCTTTAATTTCTTGTGTATTTACATATATAACAACAGGCAAAGAGAAATAAATAAATTAATGGTAAACACCATGACACCATATGGGTAATAACAAATTATTATGAAGATATTTGCAAAACTTTGGCAAACTTTATTTGTATATGGGTCAGTCTAGTAACTTTGGACTTCGGGCAGTCACTTTCGCCCTTTTAGCTGTTAAAATCCACACCCATGCCCCTGCCGGGACTTGAACCCGGGTCCTTCGAGTCGCAGACCGCTCGGCCACCCGCCTGCCGGGCCACATTATAGCCAGGTGATGCATGAGCTGGAAATATAAAGATCATGTGCATTACCAATATGGCTGGCCTGCTGAGAACATTGTCTTAAATTGAGGTGAGTAGTGAGGATAGTTCTGTACGAGCACATGCCGACCTCTGAAATTCCTCAACTTTTGGAGGTGTATCGTCGATTCAATCTCATGCCACGGAAAAAGATTTGTGTGTGGTTCAGTCCCTTTTGATAACGACTGGACAAAATATGATCAATGAGCAACGTGTTGGTTGACCAAGTACGCCTACTACAGACAAAAGGTTCTCAACACTAAAGATTTGATTTAGGGATTTGCCGTAGTGCATGTGATTCTTAAAGGCGTTTTTTCATGTACGCGATAGTCGCATGATTCCCTTGCGATTTGGTCTAGAAACTAAATGAGGAATCACCTCTTTTTATTGGTCGCTAGACCACATCGCAAGCACCGAACGATCATACATCATTTGATTGAGCGTTGGGTTAGCATTCGGGAGGTCCTGGGTCCGATCAATACCAGTGGCTGACTGCCATGACTGAAATTTCCATCTGGTTTTTCCTCAGGCAAATGCTAGGATGTTACCTTGAACTTAGACCAAACTCGACTCCTTAAATAAATTTCTATCAACGACATCACAACTGAAGCATTCACCCAGCGTGTGCATGAAAAGACGCCCTTACGTTTGCTAGAGGAAAGAGTTCAGTTTTACAACACATTGGTGCAGGATATAAAATATGGGAGTATCAGTATTAGCTTTAAGACGTCATGACGTATAGCTGCAACCCGCTAGCGGCTGGGAGAAGAAGCCATCTTTCAGTGATCAAGCTTGACGAGATGTTTCACTGTGAAGAAAAAATGTATGCAGATGAGAGATCTTTCTACTTTTATTAATCGATCAGCCCTCGTATAACGAATTACTTTCATTAGTACGTCCGCCAAGTGAAGAATGTGTTAAGAATAGACACACAAGCGCTAAATTTTGGCCCATTCTGTAAGTTACTAAGTGAGATTATTATTGTTCATATTTTTATTTATTATCATTCCATTTCTGCCACAATCTACTATTTAATACGAATGCAGGTAAAGCAGATAACTGTGTGCTTGGAACGAATAGTAAAGAATTTAGAATCATTGCCAACTTCTATAATTAACAGTCTTCTTAGCTGAATTTGAAGAACAACACAGTTAAGGATAACCTAACAAAGGAAGAGAAATATAGCTACATTACTTTACTTCGAGATTTCAAACAAAGACGTTGGTATGAACATGCAAATCGCTCTACCATCCATATATTTGTTTTTCCTTTCAATAAATACAACACAGTTAAGGCAATTTTAAATTTTCAGATTCGCATGTTATTGTCACCGTTTTTACTTATGTCAGAAATGGAGAAGCTGGTACAAATTGAGGGGGTACCATCCTTCCCCCTCTCTGGTGCCATCCCTGCATATCAATTCTACAATATGCGTTTTGTTTTACCAAAAAGGAAGGTAGAAAATAAGTGTCTTCAGCTCGCTTTAAATACCAGATATTTTTGTAATCTCAATGATTTTGATCATCGAGCTCTACGTAAACGATACTGGAGTGACTACTTAGTGTTGAATGATAGACAGAGCAAATATTTAAACTCGTTTGTCCGCTTCATTTGTCTAGAATAATGTTTATGGCAATTTTGATGCAGAAACGTCTAATGTAATGGATGAAATTTGAAAAAAATTTTTAGTTTAAGGACAAACATTGGGGGGGGGGGACGGGAACGCCCACAGATTTTTTCTATTGATAATGTTTATGCCAAGTTTGATACCGATATGTCTCACAGAGTGGAAGCAATTTGAAATATTGGAGTTTAAAAAAATGGTATTGCAACACTGATCCCTTGCACCAATCAAGACAATTCTGACCAAAGAAAATAATAAGTGAATGCTAGACGTTCTCACGTATACCTCGATAGTGGCGACAAAGCGGCCAGTCCTGGTGCCTTCAGTTTCTAACCAAGGATGTTCTAATAGAGGATATGCGATTTTGCCAAGAACATGAAGCCAAACATCATAGCATAGTCCTGTCCAGTAGCTCACTAACTCCAATCAAAAGCATTGTTTTCGGCTAATAAAGATGGCAACAAGCTTTCTAGCTGTTCGCTAACCAATCAGGTAAGTCGCCTTGATCGATGCTCAGTTTCTTTTTGGCTTCATTCTTTCTCTACGCATGTGATAGCTACAAGCAAATCCTCTATTAGAACATCCTTGTGTCTAACTAACCAACCGTCATTCTTTATCTATGTAACTGAACGAAGAAAAAGAAGAAGAACTTGCAAGTACCTTGGAAGAACTCTTTTACTTCGTACAGACGAAACTGGATGTAAAATCCATCGAGCTCCACGTAATACTGGGGTGACTAGATAATACTGAAAGATAGACGCCAGAGCAATTATTTAAACTCGTTTGTCCACTTTCAGTCTAATCCATGTGGACCAAATTTCAGTTCTACCTGATTTATACGCTTCTCACCGCTGTGTGGCCCATTTTTTTTTATTTAAGTCTTAATTCCTAAGTTATTCGTATAATAGTATACCATACTCTGTGTATAATAGAAAATACTACAAATAATATTTACGGTTTTTTTTTTTCAGAATTAAGACATAAATGAAAAAAAAACGGGTCACACAGTAATATCAAGCGTAAAAAATGAGTTAGAACCGAAAATTTGGTTTATATTGGTTTAGACTGAAAGTGGACAAACGAGATTATGTTTCCTCTCTGTTCCGCGACTTCATATCTTTATGAATTTTTCAATGGCTACAGTCAGTCCAGTATCTAGATATATATAGGTCATTGGTAAAATCAAGAGGAAAGAAAACATAAGTTTAGAAGGCAAATATCTGCAAAAGAGCAATCTATTTCTAAAGAATAAAAAAGACTATAAACCAATATAAAAGATAAACAATATGAAACATAACGACTATTATGGTCCAAAACTTCATTAACATCTTAGCCAATGAAAATTAATCATTTCCCTCCAATGGCATTTCTCGGTGGTATCACGTGATCTTAGACTTGAGCTGCCATCTGACGAGTAGGCCGGAGGACGGAATTTTTTGTATACTATGCACAGTATAACAAGATTCACTTATTATTATTTTCTTTGATTCCGACGGCTCTAATGCCTTGTTTAGATTACTCAAATTTTACTATGGTAAGAATTATGAGTAAAACTAACTTGCGTTCAGACTATCGAACTTAACTTGGTTATCGTGCTTGTTCTACCATTGTCTGTAAAGAAACAGGAAAAAGTTTCCGTAGAGTAAAGAATCTGCTTGTTACAAGGGAGAGGATTAAATTATATTTAAAAAAAATAAACGCAAATGAATTGATTGTAGCGTCTCATTTTGTAGATTAGTTCTGCCATCATTCTTTTATATTTTAAAAGTGATACGCGTCACTATTATGCTATATATTTCGATAAAGAAAGAAATAAACTCACGAAGTGATTCGTGCCTAATAACTAACTTGCGTTTAGACAGCCCTTTCTTACTAACGTTACAACATAATCGTCGTAAGTTGACGCTAGTTAAATTTGAAACTCGCGTTAACGGTAACTGGCGTTTACATTACAAAAATGAACTCACGTTAACGTTAACCATGGTAAGATGTAAGGAATATAAACAGGGCATAAGTTGGTCTACGCAATATCTTTCCAATGTAACATCAACCACCTCTTAACATCTTGTGGTTCATAATATATATATATTTTTTGACAGGGATAGACAGACGGACAGAGCGGGATTTAAGGTCCCTTCTTGTATAACTACGCTAGCAAGGAACCTTAAAGACACCAGTTCACCCTTTATTATTTGCACATCCAATTCTATAAATCCATAATTTCTTATCATGACAAATAATGTAATTTCTCCAACGACGTAAGTGATAGCATTTGAACAAATAACTTCATAGTAATCATAGTGCAACAATTCATCATCCCTAAGAGTATTATTCAGCTAGTATCCGTACTTTCAGCGGCCTTGGTCGAGATAAGCTACATTACCCACTAATTATTTTATGACTATTATAAACGTGACTTTGCAGAAAGAATGTTTGTCATGCACATTACGCAATGCTTGCATGTTTCTAATCCTTTGTAGCATTACAAAAGATAACTTGTGTACACCACAACTTAAGCACTGATTCCAAAGTAGTTATTCAATGTGAAATAACCAATTGAATTCAGACGTCTGGAGGTTGGTTGGATGCAAGAAAGGATCAGAATTTGAAATATTAAAAACTAGAATCAAATGTAAATTTTGGGAAATGGATGTATTCAATTAGAAATGTATATTAGACGTATGAAAAATATAGTGCCTACCATACATTGGATTAGCTGTTTATCATGTATATGATAGTTAAGAGTTTCGTAAAATTGGTATAACTGTAATTACGTTACCATGAAATGCAATGGAGAAAGAAATAGTATTTTGCTTACCAACATCAAAAGTAATTACTTCCGATTTTTCAAAATGCTCAGCGAAACACAATCATTTGTACAATCGGCGCGAAAAGGTCTTTCTTTCCCTTTGATAAAATGTTATTTGCAAATAGCTTTGCAATAGAAGAATTCATTTGGGTACTGTTTTATCACATAGTGAAACCTTTTTCTAAATATTCCTGGAAAAAGTTAGAAAACCATAGCTGCCTGGAAATTTCCAGTAACTCGAATAATAAAAATCAACCATCATTTACTTGACAGGTATACTGGTTGCAAAAGACTAATAAGTGAGGTGGAGTTCAGTCGGGGAATAATTGTGCATACATGCATGCTACCGCCAGGCTCAGCAGCGAGCATTCTACTTGAATGATCTATATTCCATTGGAAAAATAACGACGATACCTTTCCAATGACACCTCAACCACCTTTCTAGTCCGAGTAGTTCCAAAGTTATAAATTACCCCAATATCGCCACAATCGCACCTATCATGTGTATGATCTATACGGGTTTGAACTCCTCTTGGCGAGACCTTTCCAATCACAACTCAACCATCTTCCTAGTCCTACTAGTTCCTGAGTTCAAAATCCTCCCCTCCTCTCGTATCTCGGGTCCTGTCCCCTGTGATCCGAGTTATCTATACGAGTTTGAATCAAAGATAAAACGGGCCACCGAGTCAACTTTTGGACCCGGCCTGACTTAATTTAGACCCGGTAACCCCGAGGACAAAGCAGAGTTTTAAAATATTTCCTTGCATTAGAACAGTGTTTCTTCCCGGTGTGACCAGACCGGAGATGTTACTCCCACAGCACGAAAAAATGCGACGCCGATTTTCCTAGTTAATGATATTTCCCAGACCGGGTCAATCGGGTCAAGACTCGGACCGTGTCAGCAGAAGTGACCCAGTTTCAGCTCTAGTTTGAATTCATCTCGCCGAGACCTTTTCAATGATACCTCAACACTTCCATAGCCCTAGCAGTTTCTAAGAAATCTCCTCTCCGAAACTAGGAACCCGTCCCTGCATTCTGGATGAATGATACGATTTGAACTCGTTTTGCCGAGACCTTTCTAATGACACTTCGACCACCTTCCTAGCCCTAGTAGTTCCTAAGTTATAAATTGACCCTTCCAATCTCCGGAACAACCATTGTAATGTGTGTGATCTATACGAGTTTGAACTCGTTTTGCCGCGGCCCGTCCAACGACACCTTAACCACTATCCTAGTCCTAATAGTTTCTGAGTTAAAAGTTGAGAAGGTAACATGCAAAACCCCACAAGTCCAAAAGCTCACACCACTTATGTACACAATTTATTTGCATTTCTCTTTACAAATGAAGATGGAATTAAATTAAGTTCAGTGAAAGATTTATCTCAATTTGCCTTAGTTAACGTTACACAAATTTCCGTTCCTCCACAGAACACCAGAAACGTGCTTTCTGTCACTTCTGAAAAATCTGTTTAGATGGAGATATGGTGTTTTGTATGTTACCTCCTCAGTTGTCGACAAACGGACAGACGGACAGAGCGGTTATAAGGCTTCACAACACTTGCTGAAACCTATAAGAGAAGCGAGATTTGAACACGGGTTGTTCAGTTAGAAGCCCAGCGTCTTACTGACTGAGCTAACTGCCAGTGATAAGAAAACACTAGATTAAAACAGCATAGAGTGTCAGAAATACGTTGCCTGAACCTGAAAGAGATAAACTAACTTTCTCCCACGACTTCCTCCACATTTTAATCACTTTTCTCTTTGTCAGTTAGGAATCGAAATCCCCATTCACTGAGAATACTTTTCTCTTTGTCATTTAAGGATCGAAATTCCCATTCACTGAAAATACTTTTCTCTTTGTCAGTTAGGGATCGAAATTCCCACTCACTGAGAATATTTATCTCTTTGTCCGTTAGGGATCGAAATCCCCCTTCACTGAGAATACTTTTCTCTTTGCCAATTGGGGATCAAATTCCCCATTCACTAATCACTTTTCTCTTTGTTAGTTAGGGATCGAAATCCCCATTCATCAAACACTTTTCTCGTTGTCATTTAGGGATTGAAATCCCCATTCACTGAGGATATCTCCCATTTCTGCCAAAATAAATGATCAAGATGGCGGAAGCAAACACTTGATCAGAACTGCACACACTGTTACGATGAGAAACCGTTTTCTCATGCTGCGCATGTGCGCAAAAAAAACCCTGCAAAATGTAACTATCGACCTCAGCATAGGATAAGTTTCTCAGTTTTTCTAGATTCCAATTAAACAACGTGAATTACTAGTGGCTTTACTGGAAATTCCTAGGAACGTTTAGAAACAGGTTCACAATGTAAGCTTACAAAGAATCGCGTTCTTATCATATTATTGAATACAATATACAAGTCCTGTAATTGGTGAGATATAATCCATCAGTGTAATTGGTGAGATATAAAAATAATTTTAAAAAAAAACTTTAAAAACAAAAAATAAAATAATTCGTAGCAAAAAGCAATAAATAATTTTGTTTTCACGAAAATTACTTAAAAAATGTATTTATGCATCATTAAAAAGAAAAACATGGGGTACTCCAATTGAAGAATTTATAAAGTGATTTTATATGAGAGAGCATCCCATACTTTTATTTTTAGTCAATAGTCATGCATAAATACAATTTTTTTTAAAAGTAATTTTATTGAGAACAAAATTATTTTCTTCCTTTTGGGTACGAATTGTTTGATTTTTTTTTTTTTTGATAAGAAAAGCATGTTTTTAAAAAGTATTTAACTTTTATTGAGTTATTTCGGTGCTCGGATACTTCTTCCTTACCCTATATATTGTAAGCTGATGTTTTGTCACCTAAATTTTAAAGCGTTCTGCAACCAGTCAAACGCGACATCGTTGCAGGCTAGTATTTATTTTAGAATGAAGGAGTTCATATTAAAACAATTAAAATATGCTTTTATAATATATAAATATATAGAAATATATGAAAGTAACAATGGAACATTGTATTGTCACCCGACTTACGTCGGTGTGCAAAATTTCATCATTGTATGACGTTTGGGAAATGAGTTAAATTAAGGATGCAAGATTTGAGGATACGATTGAACCACTGTGAGTTAAAGAAAAACCTGTGAAGAGAAGAGGAAAGACTTCTGGCACAGGTTGCATACGAAAGAAAATAATATTTAACAGTTCTACTTCCCTGGTCATACCAAGAATAGTAATATAAATTATTTTCTCTCTTAGATATCCTGGAAGATTGTTCTTTCTGTCAAACAGCGAAAATGAATAAACCACATTATGCAGGTATTTGCATTACCCAACAATGCTTGACATAACCCAACAATTTGAAATATTTCCTTCTCGGCGAGGTAGCTGCATGGTCTGAGGTGTTAGGCCAGTGTCACCAAGATCCTGAGTTCGAATCCCGCCTGGGGCATGGATGTTTGTGGATTTCAACAACCATTACATTCACATTACTAAAATTGCCAATACCAATATACTAGGGGCGTTCCATATTGATTTACACTTTTTTCTTATTCTTTCAGGGTCCATCATTGAGCTCGTTCTGAAAGTTGCAAGGAAGTAGTACTTAGGTCTGCCTTCAGGTGGAAGAACAATACAGAGACGTGTAATCCCTCTACCCTGCAGCACATTTCACCAACTGCTGTAAGTACGTGAGCGGACAACATGGAAGGTGTTCAGCAAGGACAGCGCTGGACAACGTGGTTTCTGTGGAAAGAGGGTGTACAGACTGCGGAAATTCACAGGTGATTGGTGGCAGTGTGTGGAGAGAGGGCACAGTCACGCAAAACCGTATACAACTGGGTGGACGGCTGGAAAAGTGGCAGCACATCAACGGCGAAGGGAACCAGTTCTGGAAGGAAAGTGACTGTGACAACACCAGTGAACAGTTCAAGAGTGGAGCGGCTTATTCAGGACAACAGGTGCATCACGTTCACGGAACTGGAGGCGGCCACAGGACATGCCAGAAGCACTCTGTACCGCATAGTGCACGAACATCTTAAGATGGGTAAGGTGTCTGCCAGGTGGGTTCCCAAATCCCTGAATGATGCACAAAGATAACAGCGCAAGGACGTGACCAGTGATCTTCTGCAACGCTACAGCCAGGATTCAGAAGGCTTCATGTCCAAACTCGTTACTGGCGACGAGACTTGACTGC